>JAVQJD010000393.1:0-24216 GCA_036023655.1 Nannoperca australis
TTTGCCCCTTTCATTTGGAAAATGCCCAGTGTTTAAGACAGTTTTACACTGCTTAGGATGTGGTCGGGACCACAGCGACCACGTTAGCGACCAGTGAAGAGGTGGTCGGGACCACAGCGACCACGTTAGCGACCAGTGAAGAGGTGGTCGGGACCACAGCAACCACGGTAGCGACCAGTGAAGAGGTGGTCGAGACCACAGCGACCACGGTAGCGACCACCAACCACTAGCTGTAGCGCCCTCTAGTGATGGTAACCAGTGGTTTGTACGCAGTGTTCTCTGTTAGCGACCACGGTCTCAGGACCGACCGCTGTTTTGGCTACAACCCCTGCTGCAATCAGATCACGAGTTGTTGTCAGTAGGCCTTCTAGAAGGCCTCACGTTGAACGTTGTACGCGTCCTGTGATTGGTCCAATCACACGCTGGCGCAGCTGTGTGGTTGTACTCAAAGTGTTTCATTGTGTCGCTGGCTGTTACCAAGATGTGGCCGTCTTGTTGGTGTCTTTCTGATATTAAACTGCGATTTTGCAATTTAGTGTACAATCTTGTTAAAGCTTGCCTGTATTCTGTGTGAACTTATTACAACTTTTTGGACAGATCATTTCAAATACCCTTTTATTTTTTTGTTTTGACGGTAGAGATTTGTTTTATTTGCTGATGCGAGTTTATTGATTTTCAAATGCGCTGGAAAATAGCCCGTTTTGTACACAGTTGAGGTGATGCAATGCCCAGCAGTGCGTAAGTGTGTTTCTGTATACCATTTCTCCAACCGTGGTCACGTGGTGTCATATATTATGGTATTATGAGAGGTATTTATTGAAGTCGGACTAAGTAGGACATCCATATATATATATATATCCCAATATCCAAACTGTAGCCAGAGGCTGTCAGGATGCTATGACAACATTGTCTGTGGTCACCTGCTTCTGATTGGCGCTAGCAACATCCATTGTGTCCCTGCAGATTATCTTGCTGTGTGAGAATAGATCTTTACACTGCATATTTATCAGTTGACACAACAATGTCAGAATGTTTCCATAATGCATTATCATTTTCTAGCTCACCAGGCTAATTCAATGACAAACTATATCTCCCACCAGGTAATTGCGTAACTGACACATGTATGGAGATGATTGGAATTTAGATACGAGAAAAAAACTGAGGAATGTCTTAATAAATTTGAAAATAACCAAAACTGAATTGAACCTTAAGCTTTACAACAAAACCAAAAACAAGATCCTTTATCTGGACTCATTCAGTTCAGGTTGGGTAATAGAACTATGCCGTGTCCCTTGACCTCTAACTGTTTCTGCATCAACTGTGTGTGTCCTCTCTCTAATTGTTGAAAGCAAAGAAAGTTCTACTCACTCATTCAAATTCATTTTATCAGTCTCTCTCTTTCTATCTCTTTCTTACACACGTACACTCTCAACTTACCATGGTAATTACTTCCCGGTGAACACATCTGATTGTAAGGCATGAGGGTGCAGTGTAAGGGTTACTGAAAAGGGAGGCAGGTAGAAGAACTCGTGGGTTTCCAGATAATTACTATCTTGTAAAGTTCCTCAGAAAATTAAATGATAATCTGGTAAACTCCTTAGGTCATAAGATAATGGAAATGTTCTGTATTCAATCATGCGCTGTTAGGCCTGTACTTAGTAACCACTAGGCTAAAGTTAATAACTATTATCAAATCTGACCCAGCTAAATTGCAGTTGGAAAGAAAATGTATGTCATTTTCTTACTCTCTGTGGTGATTTTTATAATATTTTAGGATTTTCTTTTCTTAAATTGAAAGACAGGAGGCATAGACACAGATCCATACTTAACTGTATAACACAATGAGAGAAGTCCCCCCAAGCACAAGCATAGATATACACTCATATGCAAATGCAGTACACCCCAAGACATTTAACAGAGACACACACACACACACACACAAACACGGTAACATAGGAAGGAGCATATGGTGATGACACGCTTCAGCTGAAAATCTTCATGATCCTCTGTGTGTGTGTGTGTGTGTGTTTGTGTGTGTGTACTTGACCAGACTGGTTATTATGCTTACTAAAGTTCCAGAAAAGGAGCTAATACATTTAGATTGGCCTATGTCTACAAAATGACTCTTTTTTCTGTCCGTGTCTCTTAAGGGGACACTTGTTGCCAATACAATTAGGTAAATGTCAGTACAGTGTGGGACAGAATAGTTTGTGCATCATTCATCAAAATAAATGCATGCAGGCCAGTTGAGAATTTCTGGCATGCTACAAACTAGCTAGTGTTGCTGTCATTCTCTCTTCATACCTGGTAACATTTTATCCAAATAGGAAAGAGTCAACACTGCAAATAAAATGACAAGATACGAACAATGCAGCTGTGTGTAAATGTATATTTATTTCACAGACAAATCTACAAGTATTACATTTACACTCTACTAGCTTTTTCTGCATAGCTCCTGCACATCTGTGTGTATTTGTACTTATAACTGAGCGAAATCAACCAAAGACAGCTTTAGTCTATATCTATTTAAACAGTGGATCTGTTTACTCAAACACTGAGCATGTATCTCTAGCTACATGAAAACTAACTCAGTCAGTGGAGGTTGTACAAAGGTTTAGACTTTTTGCATCCTCTAAAACAGGTTGTCGACCTATATTTCAACTATGGGTCATAAATGGAATAAAGCAGGGAACATCACTGCCAATTGACCGTTTTGACCCTAAACACCTCCCACAAACAGTGTTTGTCATACCTTAGCAACCGTAACTAAGCATAGCAGGTTGGTCGAGCTTTGGTTTCTCTGCAGAATGCAGCTGTGTGCATGGGGCTCTAGTAACAGTGATACTTGGCATTTAAAGAGTCTGGATGGTTGTTTTTAGTGTTTCTAAAACAAAACCCAAGAGCAAAAGTGTAAAGAATTAATTAAACAGTGTACGTATCTGCTCTAATCTAAGATCTTGCATAAGATCTTGGACAGAGCTTGAAACATTTAAAAGTCAGCAGGGAAAAACATTTTTTATAGTTTACACATCATTGCAAACTGTATATGTGATCCTTTTATGTTTCTTTTTCTGTCAGAGACAAGATCCTGTTGCTTGGAATGCCACCTTTGCCAACGCGTCCCGGGATGTCCTGAACATCCGTTACACCCTTCTGCCCTACCTGTACACACTGATGTTTGAGGCTCACACCAAAGGAAGCACAGTAGTCAGACCACTCTTGCATGAGTAAGCGCAGACACATAACACATGTGTCTTATCTTTTCTGCTAACATCCTGACTTAAGCATTACATTTAATCACTTAATCAAATTATTTAGTTATTACCCGGACAGATCTTTTCTCCTGATTTGCTGGCAAGATAACATGATTTTATACTACATTGCTTCTCATTAGTATTCGGAGTATCACATGTGGTGGATGCAGGACTAAAAAGCTTTCGTTTAATTGCTACAACACGATTTCAGCACCACTATGTTTTAATGGCCAACTAGTTGTTGAAATGTTACCATCAAAGCCTCCTTTATTAGTTACATGTTAATCTCCCTTTGTTTATATATCCATACATTTTGCGGTGAGGTTAAACAAGCTTGTTTGTGACATTTGCTCATTTAAATAAATTGACAGGGTAAGAAATATTTGGTGTCTTTCCTGCCACAGCAAATCTCATCAAGAAGCCTTTAAGCAAGGCACTCACTGATTCAATTCCAGTGAGACTGTTTAGAGGCCAACCGTAGATTACTGTGGCTATACTTGGCAGCTCCCAGATGTGAATGTGTGGAACTGTATGAAAAAAAACCCAAACATATTTATTTATTTTAAGAGACTCTTCTAAAGTCACAGATGGTATTTAAGGAGCTGGCAGGGTTATTTGGCTTGCATCTTCAAACCATTGAATTCTGAATGAGCACTTGAACAGTCGTCTGGGCTGAGGACACAGGAGAGAGCGTAAAATGTTTTCAGTCAAGTTTAATGGCATCTGTGCTGGTGTGTTACAGGTTTGTGAACGATAAAACTACATGGGACATCTACAAGCAATTCCTCTGGGGACCTGCCTTACTTATCACCCCTGCCCTCGACCAGGTATACACACATATTTACATATTTACATACTTCTACTTATATGTCAATGTGCATTAATAAACATATCACAGATGCAACTTTTCAATAATTTTAGGGATAGTTCCATTGTATTCCTCTACGATTTGGTTGGACTCATTCTTTTGATTTACTAACGTTGTGATTGACAGGGAGCCAGGCTTGTGGAGGGCTACATTCCTAATGCACGCTGGTATGACTATCACACGGTGAGTCCATGTCCGTAACAACTAGAAAATATTTAAAAAGACAAAGTCTTCTCTCAATCGACAGCCTATCTCGTCCAATGCACTGTAGAAATACTGCAGATTAAAATGTAGCAACATATTCAAGCACACCCCTGGTGCAACAATACAGTTAATAACACTGAAGAAACATTACAGTATTAGTGAAAGAGCTAACCACATCTGACTGGCTGGTTAGTGCCTGCATAATGTGGATGTAGTTTGATAATATTCCTAACATATGACAATACATCTGTGAAACATGTCTTTTGTTGAAGATGCAAAGCACTGCACCTATGAGGTACTTTTTCTAAAAATAATTTTGAGAAAAACAAATATGTAGGTAAATCAAGAAAAAAAACGAGACTAAAACCACAACAGGACAACAGTCCAAATGACAATATTAACAAGAGTCATCTTTGACAACATCATTAAGGAGTTGCAGCTTAACAACTGCAGAAGGCGCCTTGATGACAAAAACAAACATCCAATCACTCTGTGTCATTCTAGCTAGGGGACTCCCCATGTGTTAGACAGCATCATAAAGACAAACAAAACACAGTATAAAGGGGGGGATTGGATGGTGGAGAGAAGTGGTTCCCTCCATTAAACTTGCCCCCTCAGCAAGCAGAGAGGTGCAAACTGTTAAAGTAAGGACCAGGGACAACGTGTAAAAAATACTGGAAAAAAAGAAGTTTGCAGAATTCCTATAGTGTGTAATAAATTACTAAAATGTTTCAGATTTAGCCTTTATAGATGTCACATCTTTCACTGCATGCATTGTGATTTACCAGCACACAAATGCCAATTTCCCACAAAGGAATTGTTGAATAAAATAAATCTGAGTTCCATTACGTCCTGTATTTCTAGTAGTTTAATATTTATTACTGGTAAATAATTATTGCTGCTTTTATCAGGCTAAAATGATTGAAGTGCGCGGGAAGATGCTCACAATGCCCACACCTTTGGACCATATTAACCTTCATGTCAGAGGAGGATATATCTTACCCTGGCAGAAACCAGAGAACAATACATATTACAGGTAAGCACTCACACATCACGGCTGACACACCATGAGCACACAGCTACAGGTCAGCATCCCGTGTGTTTAATGTGAAGTGTGTGTGTGTGTGTGTGTGTGTGTGTGTGTGTGTGTGTGTGTGTGCCTCAGTGCCTGTGCGGAGAGATAGGCTGCTGGGAGGGTGGGGAGGATACATATGTGTACGTATTGCTGCTGTGTTTAAGTGTTTCAAAGACTTGATTTCCGTTGAAAGGTAGGTTGCCATGAGTGACGGACACTTTTCAAAATAAATGTCATCTGTGATCGTTAACGTGCGTTAAAGAAATCGGCAGTGAGGATGAGAGAGAGAGAGACGGTTAGAGGGTGATGAGTGTCACAGCAGCAGTGAGATCAGGTGGATGCCCCCACCAGGAATGTTAATGTATTTGTCCTCAGCAGCAGGTATAAATAGATGTTGTCCTTTAGCAATCTGTTGTAACCCTCTCTACCCCTTTGGCTTCAGTCGGAAGAATCCTTTAGGATTGATCGTTGCCCTAAGCGACAATGGAACTGCTGAAGGATCGTTCTTCTGGGACGATGGAGAAGGAATAGGTAAGTGAAAGGTCACCTGTGAACACCCACCCACACACACACAAAACACACACACACAGAATAGCATATCATTTAATGATTGGTAATTTGCTTTAGCTGGTATGAGCTCATATCTTGATTATAAAAAATCTGAAAGGATAGATGGGTAAAAAGCATAGATTTAAGATAGATTGTTGTGCACAGACACTTTGGGCATTGGCTTTTTAGCCTGTCAGTCTGTTGTTGGTCCACCACTTTGGTCCAAACTGAAACTGGACTGTTGGATGGATTATTGTAGAATTTAGTACAGACATCCATGATCCCCTAACAATTAATTCTAATAACTTTGATCAACCCTTAACTTTTCATCTAGCAACACCATCAGGACAAACATTTTATTGTGTCCAATACTTTGGTTAAAGACCACATACCTGAAAAACGAATATATTCCAATCAGTCTCAACTCTGTTGTTATTGCTTATTAGCATTGTTGGCATACCTGCTTAAAATCAGCTTGTTAGCATGTTTATAGCTCAAAGCAAATACAACCTCGCCGAGCTGCTAGCATTGCTGCAGACTCCTAGTCTTGTTCATTGTGAAACAAAATGTAGCCACAAACACATCTTAGGAGAAAATAAAGAGTGGGCTATATAAGCTGATCACGATTTACTTTATGTTGTCTGAAGGCCATTTTAAAACCGTACATTACTAAAAATGTTTGAAGCTCATATAAGAAAGAATTGGACAAATTACCATGATCTATCCCTAAACAAGCGCTGGCAGTATTTAAAATAAACGCACATCACACACACAGAAAAATCATAGATTCAATCACAGAGTTCACTAATTTTTAGCTTTTAAATTGAGAAAAAACTAAAAAGCTTATTTTGATGGATGGCAGTTACCAAATACACACAGGTTGTATTTATTTTGTGATACAGATGGGAATAGCAGTTGGTTTAAATGGCTTCAGTAATTTAATTATCTATAGAAGCAGCTTTGAAAATCAGCAAATAAAAATCAACAACTTAATTTCCAATATGTCTTAAACTCATGTACAGTATGAGAAAGCACATTGAGTTATTTTTACTGAATATGAATTTCTTCGTTGATTTTACCAGGCAGACACAGACAACTACGACAGTCTCTCTCCACTTTCTCACTCGTTCTTCCTCTCACACACACACACACAGATGTACGAACAGAATCAGTCTCTGAAGTGCTTCTGTTAGAAGATGCACTCCTCTGTGAAAGGCATATTTGTGTTGGGACAAAGAAACGATAGAGAGATAGAGAGAGAACGAGGGATGACAGAGAAGGGGAGTGACAGAAACTATTACAGTAATTCCCCGTGTCGCTGCCTGGAGATATGCTCTCCATCACTCCTCTTTTATCTGCTCGCTCGCTCCTCTCCTCTGCGTCTCCCTGTCTGCCTGCAGTGTAGCCTCCCTATGTCTTTCTAGTTTGCGTTGCCTCTCGCTTACCTGCATTATCTGCTTTTCTTGAGTTTTGCATGTTTTAGTTTCACTTCACAGCTATTCTGCTCTGACTCATATGGACATTAGTCACTCGTTCATCAGATACATTCCCTCATTCATTTACACCAGTCCTTTGTTCAAACTCGTTTAATCAACCTGTAATAAGTTGAGGTAATACTGTGTGATGAGTCAATGCGTGGATAAGTCTGTAAATGATTAGTACGGTATTAACTCCATCCAGTCACTCAGCTAGTCAGTTTTTTTATTTATTCATGCAGCTACTCTGTCTTTCATTCACTCATTATTGCCACCCTTCACCCACTCACTCATTTATCAACCTCATCAGGTGATTATTTGTGTGTGAACATGAATTTGAACTCAGTCCTTTGGTCAAAATGAATACTCACTTATTCATTGTGTCCCTAATTTATTCACTTCTCTCTGTCCCTTTCATTCAGTTACACATCCATTTTCTTTGTCCCTCCTTTGTCTCCATTTCTCGCTCTGGATGTAATTCACTCTTATTTTCTCTCCACAGACACAGTCGAAAACCAACATCTGCTGACCTCCTTCTCTGCAGAATCTGTGAGTTCAAGGGCCAACTACATGTCACGTCTCTCTTTTTTTTTGCTCTCTTTATCATCATTATTGTTATTAATGCAGCGAGGCTGGAGAATAAGCCTGTGCTTTGACATGCAACACGGCTGTGGTAGGCGGATGTCAAAGGCTAGCTGTTGGAAACCATTAGCACAGAATTTATGTCTAACTCTGGGGTGGTGATTTAAATTGAGCTTTTACCCCTTTTGGCTGAAAAGTTCTCACTTTTCAAACTTTATTTTGACACCTCAAGCAATGACATTAAAACATTAAAGTTGTTGAATGGCTTAATAAAAGCACTATTATAATAATCTAAAAGTATATTCATTTCCATTTAACTTTAACCGCAATATACAAAAGCTTTAACAAGAATGTGCTAGTTACTGAAATGTAGTGCAAAGGATTTACACACACACATACACGGCATAAACTTTTTAATGGGTATACAATATATATAATTTTATTGTCTTGTGCTTTTGATGTACAATTTAGCAGTCTTGTGCAGTCATGGTGACATTACAATTGTTTTACAACTGTAAGGAGGTGGAATAAGAAAGTAGATACTAGAATTATACCCTGAAATCAGATGCGCCATGTTTAACTTTAGTTTTGGGCCATCACCAAGCCAATTGCCCTAATGAAGTCACAACGCCATTTTCATCAGATGTGGGGCTTTTGTTGTGCACACACCTGTTTAGTATTACTAGGGCTCTAAAAGAACATGCTCGCACAGAGCAGAGGGGGTTGGAGTGGAGCAGCTGTGGTTGTGTTTATGCAGATAATTGTTATTGCAGATAATATCACACTGCATTTCTGGTACTTGTTTTGGCACACAATTGCACTTAACTTTCTGCCTGCTCAGAAAACCTCTCATCACAACCACAAGCACAAAGGGGAACTTCTGTGGCTTTAGTTGGCAAAAGCACAAACACTCAACATTTTAAAATGACACGCATTTTGCACCTAGTGCATGTGTATCAAAATACAATTTTAAATGTGATTTAAGGTCAGATTGAGTGATTACCAATAAAATAATCTGCAGATACTTTAGGCCCTTCCCCTAGAGTAGATAGAATGCCTGTAAACATCAGCCAACATGAATTGATACCCCATGTTTAAATAGATCAAAACACCATACATTCATTAAAGAGGTACTGCACATTTAAATATGTTTTATTGTAGCTGTAAACTAAATCATATGTACTGTGATGAAACACATCGATACTGGTGTTAATATTGACATGTCTCATCAAATTTATAAAAATGTGACTCAGACGCCAGCTACTGATTCAAATCAGCCCCGTTCCTTGCAAAGCCAATGCTGACATTCAGCAGTCAAATAGGTTGGGACAAATCCACGTCGTGGAATGCATATTAAAGAATACTCTAATCAGTGTCAGTCTCCCCTGTGCCCCCTGACCCACACACTACGTAGCCACGAGACCACACTTCCTATTGTTGTTGTTCCCTCACTCGTTGCATTTCTTAAATATGGTGGGAGGAAGGGAGGGGTCTAGGGGCATTTGTTGGAGTAGTTACACTTTAAATAGCATTTAATTCCTTTATATTAGAGTTCAACAATATAGAAAGATACTAAGGTGCACGAAAATATCTGCAAGATAAAGCCACAACCTTTGTTCTGTGCGCATGCATTTGTAAGAAGCAGTCTGAAGCGTAGATTAGGGTGCAATGTAATAGCAAAATGGGTACCAATAATTGCACAGTGCAACCCCATCACAGCAACCTCAGCTGCACCCCCCCACCATCCTTAACCAGTGTGCTTTTATGTGGAGCCATGACATTACCAATCAGTTTAAACGAATAGATCAATAAAGGAGGACAACACAAATGAAATTGTGCCTGTGTTTGCACCTCTGCTGACTTAGTGCATATAAAAAGTTTGTGTTTGTGATGAATGGGTATAAGTCCATTGGCTAAGTTCAGTGAGAAGCAAGTGTTTAGCAGGCTGCAGTTTGATCACATTTTGAGTCAGACATGATCGACACTCCCTAATCACTGGGACTAATGGGACAACCCAGCCCTATTTGCTTCTTAGCCAGGCAAAGGCAGACAATCACAAATTAATGAGCACACATCTGATCAGAAACATACACACATAGGCTACACATACATATACACACACACATCTACTGTGCACACATGCCCACATACAGCTACCATGGCCAAACATCTGTGGCTGTCCTCTGCCTACCATCAGGCTCATTCCAAAGCAATTTCACACAGCGATAAAACAGGCACACTGTCTGACAGCCAAAGGGGGAGAGAGCGAGAAAAAGAGCATAAGCGTGTGTTTGGGTGTTTGTGTGTGCGTGCGTGAGCGTGTGTGTGTGGGTGTATGTGTGAACAGGCAGATGTGAGAAGATGAGGATAAGTTGGGCAATGAGGCCAGTGCTGCCTGGCAGATTAGCAGATCGTATGCCATTTTGGATGGCTATCTGAATGTAGATGTGTGTCTGTGTATCCGTAGCTCCATGTGAGTGTTGGACCTTTTTACAAAGCGAACATTGTAGTCTTTTTAGGAGGCTATCAGTACTTTGACTAATTGATAATCAGGGATTTTAAACGTGTGTCTCTCACAGTGTGAGCATGATAAAAGCACAGATGTAAAAACTATTCAGACAATTAGAATCTTACTGCAGATGATTATTTACTAAAAGCGAAGCATAGATTACAATTTATAGTTCGGTGGATATTAAACTAATGGAGGAAGATACTCAAACATTAAATGTGATTCAGTTAGGAGATAAAACATAGAATTGATATTTAATATGAATCAAGTATATGTTGTTTTTTTTTGTTTCTAATAATCATCTCTGTCTCTTCGCCTTATCCTCCCATCTTCAACACTTTCACTTTCAGAACATCCTGTCCAGTCAGGTCATCAAAAATGGCCTGGCTCCGGCTGACCAGTTGACCCTGGGTGTGGTGAAGGTTTGGGGAGCAGGCAATGTTAGGATCACAGAGGTGAACTTAACAAGCACGACTGAAACGATCCAACTGAATCCGCAGCACAACCTGGACACTCAGGTCAGGAAATCTTTTGGATGTTTATCATTCAGTTAGTACATTTAGCCATGCTAACTAGTTATGTAAATATGTATCTGTTTATTGTTATTAAATTACAAGTGTGTTAGATCCCGGTAAAGCCCTGTACAGGACTCACTGGACCAGCACTCTGTTTAAAGGGTTTGATCTTTAGTTCTATGGAAATCGATTCCTATTAAAAAAGCCCATTCTCTAGGTCCCCTTGCGTCCCTCAGAAGGTGTTGCCGATCCATCAGGGTCCTCTTGTGCTGGCTGGGGTCTGGTTCTTTGTAATCCCATAGTGGCCTTTCGCCGTTCGCGCCACTCTATCGGTCAAATCTATCGGACCCCTTTTTTCATCATGGCAAATTCTAAGTACTTTACTTTCTCATTTGCTAGCGCCCTTTAACTTACATAGCCAGGGTGTCAATATTTCCTCTTTTTCATGTTAAGTGTATGTACTATTACAGTTAAACTCAATACTCTTTTCAACACAGTACAATTGTCATCAAGTGCCTAAATTCAAGAGTCTGTCCTCCACAAGTTTTTAAATAGGCTTAGATTGATGTGTTCTTGTTGCTTTCTGCCATTGTGCACTACCTTCAACATGATGAACACAATTCTGCAGACTGCTGGCCAGCGTCATTAAATACAGGAAATGGTCTATGACCGCAGAAGCTCTCGCTTTCTGGCAAATAAAGGTTATTGTTGTTCACATAGTTGCAGATGGAAACTAAATGATAATGTGTGGTATATTTATTCATTGGTTTATATATTTATTTAATTTACCATTAAACAACCTGTATACATACAGAAAAACATCAGAAAACTGAAAACTGATTCCAGTTTCCAATTCACAGTAAATCAACATTGTTTTTCAACAACTTTGTTTTTTAGTTTTTTTTGCAAAGTCTTATTCACTGATCATTAAGAACATAAATAGCAGGTACAAGGGATGTGGAACGTTGGTGGTGGTAATGGACAAAGATTAACTATGTGTATAAGTGCACATGAATTTCTGCTCCAATAACCTCAAAATAAACATATTAATCATTGTCTAACATGCATACAATAAGTGTCATAGCATTTAATAGTTTACTTTGCGCATTCATATCATAGCTCAGTGAACCTCTTTCATCATTACACGCGCACATTTCATAAACACACCCCAGCTTTCAAGTTGATTGGGCATATCCCTGCCAGTCAAAAACTGTCACTACAAGAAAAAAAATCTCAGGTTCACAACCCAAACCCTGCTGTGCCGCACTTTGTCATCTAATAGCTGTAATCAACCCCGCATTCCCCCACACTGCTGTTTTGTAATGAACTCAGAGCCAAAGACTTGACTCAGGACAGCAATTTTAAAGCCACTCATGTAAAATGATTGCCACGTCCTCTTGCTCTCGCCATCATCTCCTCCAGTGGTTGAGCGAAGAGACATGTGATAAAGAATCACAGGGAATTGTGTACACAAAGCCAAGCGGCCTGTTACAGTACTTGCTGCATGGGGGATTTATTTGTCCAAACTGCCTTGCAGTACAAAAGGTATTGTCATTTTCAACAGCCACTGTGAAAATTGAATGTTGTCACTTTTTTACATCAAAGAAAATTCCCATACAGTAGTATTTGTGTGTAAATCTCCTCTGTAGTCAGAAATTGAGAGTCATGGTAAATTGCAATGTTCAGCTATAGCTAGAAGGGATTCCGTGTTTTACACAAGGGCACTTCAGTAGGGTGGATGTTTGCCGAAACAGATCTTGAGCTGAGGACATCCAGTTGAGGTCGCAGAGACAATAGCTATAAAAACCCAAAAATATAAAAACGCAAAATGGAAGCAAGGAAGAAGAGTTTAGATCATATGAGGTGAAACTGGAAAAAAGAAGGACATACATAATTTGGAGTATAGGGAGGGTATGGAGCTATCTTACAGTTAAGGGGGATATGTTTGAGTGGAGAATGAGTGATACGGTTTACCACTACAAGAGTGTGAAGCAGAAAAAAAAGGCAAAACAAGGCCAAGTTTAAAAAGATAGCATGTGTTCCCTCTCCTCATTTAGCCTATGATAAAATATTCCTGTCGAGGTTGTGTACTGTACACTGCACTTATCAGCAGCACAGAAATGATAGCAGCTCCATAAATAATCTTAGGTGAAAAAGCTCAGAAGCCTTTGATTTATACTGTTCTTGGAGAAGACGGACAAGGAGAGGGAAGAAGAAATGGCAAGAATTGCAGATGAAGAAAGTCAGAATGACAGAGGGATTTTGAGTGTGTGTGTGTTTGTGTGTGTTGGGAATGCAAGGATGGGCAGAGAATAATGAAAAGACAGGAAGACAGTCCATCTTTGGAAGGGAGAGAAGGGAGGACAGAGTACAGTGGAGAGAGAGAGAGAATGGATTACAGAAAACAGATGGAGAGAGGAAAAGAGAGGTGAAAGAGATAAACGGGAAGAATGAAAGATGGGTGGAGGGAAGGGCAGACAGAGAGGAGAGAGAGGGAATGAGGATGACACAGTATGCACATGGTAATAAGTAGTTTTTCAGTGTGAGACAATCCATTCATCTCCTTAAGTATTGTCTGATAGGGTAACAACTTGAAAGAAGCGGTAAGCAGCTGGCACCGTTTCATTTAAATACAGTGAGGTGGGAGAGCTATTTCTGTCTGGAACAGGACAAGGAGTTTTATTGTGGACCTATATAGGTCCGTTCATACTGTCATTTACAATATCTCATCACATGTATAAGCCCAGGCTTGTTTAACTTTACTGGGGACCCGTGCTGTTTATATGACACAAATGAAATGGCATGATTTCCCTTTATATCAAATACAAGTTGCAGAATATAAGAGGAGGAATGTACTGTACATTTTAATATATCTGTCACATTTGGTAGACTTCACTTCTGGAGGAAGGAGGAAGTTACAAAACATGGAGCAAGTTGCATCCATCCATTCATCAATCCATTATCTATATTGGCTTATGTTGTGCAGGTTTGCAGGAAGCTTGCAGAATGCATTTGGCGAGAGGCAGAGTACAACATGCACAAACCACAAATCTATCACGGGATAACATATACATTATATAGACAAGAAATTAAAATGTTTTACTCTTTCATACCCCAAACAAACATCTTCTACATACATTAGTAGCACGCAGCTTTTCCAACAACATAAAACCAGGTAACAGAAGTAAATCAGACAAAGGTCTAGAAGCTGTATGCTTATACAGTGAACTATATATATATATATATATTAAGCCAATCAGCAATTCAAAAATATATAAAAGACGACAAAAAAGAAATTACACATCACCAAGAATGAATTAGACAAAATTAATTAATTGTGATGACAATTTCTTTTGAAGGAGAAAGGCAGCTCTTGATAATGTGTAGGTTGGAATTTATATATAACGTAGTGTACAGACACTACGTTATATATAAATACTGGCCATGTCTGGTTTGACAGCTAGGAAGGTGCATACTTAAATAAATTATATATATATCTTTCTTCTTGTTTATAGGAGCTGATTATTGATGCTTCTCTAAAGGATGTTCCTGTGAATGAATCTTTCACTATAACATGGAGCACCGGCGTCTGAGAGATTTTTATTTTTTTCTGGTAAATAATGAATATACCTGTACATAATGATCCATTGCCATACATTATAATGTAAATGGATTTTAAACATGAAATCACCTTAATGTACTTTGACCCTTATCAATAAGCCTATTACACATTTGTATTCTGCTTGCATGTAACAACCGAATTGAAACTTTACCGTTAAACCTTAAGTATTATTACAGTACAGGCAGGAATAATGACATAACATGTTTTTACAGTAAATTACATTGGATGGTAACTGTTGTTTTGCTTGTGTTTCAATACTCTAAGTACAGAACTACAAATCATTAAAGTGCTTGATACTGAAAAATCATTATATAATTGTTGGCTGTCTTGATTTTTTACAAATGACATAAAAAGGCTCCCTGTGGAGCTTTTGACCTCACGTACATGTGACGCGATGCACAGTCCTGCCAACGGTTTCACACTGTTTCAGTGATCTACAGGTGGCCGTAATGCGGCAAGAAAAGTATTTCCGTGCCAACAAAGGCAGGGAAGAAGCAGACTACAAGCTTGTTAACATGGACGTCAACAATACAGGATAATAAATGCCTGACGTCTGTCTGAAGGAAATCCATTTCTTTGACCTCAAGGGTACACTTAATGAGTTTTGGTGAATAACATTGGCTTTAAACATCTTTTTATACCTTCAAATCTGCTTTCAAAATATTTTAACGAGATTGAAAGTAGCCATTAAAGCTAACTATTTGCTTCAGTTAGATTGGGGAGTATCTATTGTTATTTTCAGCCACTGTAGCCAAAATTAACCCTAGCATTGACTTAGCATTCACAGTTTACAGCTTTTTGGGATAATGGCTCAATATGCCATAAATGTTTAAATTCATTGAGAAACTTAACCTGTATGTTGCACATTGTAGTGCCTGTTTTATTTTACTTAATTTTAAATTTAATTAATACATTTTTACATTCTAGTGTTATTTTTATGATGAACAGGTTTATTGTTCCCAATTTCAGTTACTGTCACATAATCCATTTAATAGTGAAGGAAAGACATTTTATAGAATTGTTCTGGCCCTTACTTATTCACACAGAAGCATCAGTAGTGAACCAACTGCTGTGCAAAATAAACAGGTGTTTATAATAAAATAAACAGCGAGAACTAATGACCAGTGGAAGGAAACACGAAAGTCTGGTTCTGATAACTGGAAATGCTTTGACTGAAGAGATGCATGATGCTGTGATTTTTTTCCTGCAGATCACCAGTCACCAACAGAGTAACAATGACGAAAGTGGAATTATTAAGCGCAGCTTATATTTGTGAGCGCATGTAGAGCCACGGCCATATTTCAGTATGCGTGGGCACCTGCGTGATCCCGCAGTAGCACATAGTCATTCTTGTGCTACTGCGTGTAGCACAAGAATGTACAAAGACATGTTTGTGTGTGTGTGTGTGTGTGTGTGTGTGCCAGGAACTAAACACTATATATAGCACTCACCTGCGGCAAACTGTCTACCTGTGCTTTGTCTCGTCCCATTACTTCCCCATATAATGATACAGTCATCCATTATTCAGCCTGCAGTAAATGTAATGATATCAATTTAGCCATGGGCACCTCAAATTGATTTCTCCTCTAATCGCCACACCACAGTATGTGCTGTCCGGAGGGGGGGTACTGCTGAATGGCAGATGTGTGTCCAAAAAGTTTAGATTTGTAAAGATTTACTCCAGCCTCTGTCTTTAGGTAATACTGTATGTGATGTTGAAGACAAAATATCTTCATTTTGACTTCAGAAAACAAAGTCACCCACTCAAGAGTGCCAGCAGGACTAATTGAGATTGTGATATGACTAGGCATTCTTCCTGGATTCATGCTGAAGTCCTAATGCTGCTGGTGGAAGAAATCGAAGAAGAGAAAACACTGAAACAATCAAGGCTTTTATCTGTTTTTCCACATTTCTCTACTCGTGGTTTCTGGTTTTATCCACTGTATTTCTATTTCTAATATTTCTGCAGAAAGACACTTAATTATCAATGCCCTCCTGACATTAACATCATCAGATTTTGTTGTTGTGAATGTGTTTTTACATGTTTTCTTTTCTGTCAAAGATTTGTAAAAACTCCCTCGACAGACAACACAACGGGGCATTCAAATCTGACTTTCTTCTTAGACATCAAGAGGATCTCACATCTGTTTATGCTTGGATGTGTTTGGCTCAAACTTTTTCTAAAAAAGAGAAATGTTTCTTCACGCATGAATTACTGAATTGTCTCCGTTCCAATGCTCATTTTATGCACAGTATAAATGTAAATATAAGAGAGTAGGCCTTGGCCTATGACAAAAATTGACCTGACTCAGAGTGTGTGTGTGTGTGTAAAATGTTAGTAGACAAAATAAATAAGAGGAAAGGAAAATTGGTATACCTAGAGAAAACATTTGTAACATATAGTCTACATATAAAAAAGGGACAACTTTAAGTTTTAGTAACTCATTGTTGGATGCGCTATTAGGCACATATTGATCTGTATGTGTTATGTTAAATTTGGATTAAACCAGTAAAGAACCACATACACAACAGTTTATATATACAGCATATACAGACATTTACAGACAGTATGCATATGGCCAGAGTGATAAATCAGCCAGGGTGAACAAAATCTAAGGCATCCCTGCCAGGACAGTTTGCTTAAGTATGTTTATCAGGTGTTTTAAACTCTCAAATATCAATATTGGCCTCAAATGTCCAGTATCTGTCGGGCCCTACAGCTGACATTCAGTGTCAAAAAGGTTTGGGTACAACTCTCTTACAAGCCTGACCTTCACACTTCTAGGTAATATATTTAAAACAAATGTTCTGCTGCACAGTGAAATAACACACTTTTTAAAGAAAGTCTCATTTATATCTTATTGTCCATAGATCAATGTGTTTTTCTCTGACTTTCTGAATAAGAACCTATCTTACCAGAGAACATGCTTTTAAATGAGCTGCAGTAACAATGTGTCTTTGTTACTGGGGTGACTGACAGATACAAGTGTGTCACAGATGAAGGGGGAAACAAAAAGATAAAACAACATGAGAGAGAGAGGAAAAACACTCTGACAACTTCAAAGACTGTCAGATGTGATGGGTGTGTGTGTGTGTGTGTGTGTGTGTGTGTGCGTGTGTGCGTGCGTGCGTGCGCGCGTGTGCATAAACACGTACTTATTTGTTGTCTTTGAGCATGTGTACTTATTGATAACTTTGAAGGGTCATGCTAAATTAATGTCACCTTTAAGTGGTTACAAATATTAACAGAGATGATAAAAGCATTGGGTGATTATTGTGCATGTGTGTGCAGATATTTTAAATTAGGAAAGTCTCTTTACTCATGCATTCCTAACAGCTCCCTTATATATACCAGCAAAAAATGCATCACACAAATACAAAATATGTCACTTTTCTCTAATTCTGGTGCTCTTACATACACCTTCACCACACACACACACACACACACACCTTGTCATTTTGTCATTTTGTGAGCACAGCAACTGTGCCAGTAGCACCCCGTCTGACCAGATCCTCACCAGCCAGTTTCACCATTTGACACCCACCCACACCCTCGCTAGCACATGCACACAGAGTGTAAAAATCTCACCTGTTTGTCATGAGCCATTTCAGGTGTTTGACACAGCACTTCAGCTATGCAATTTTCCTTTCACCTTCACTAATCTGCCGTTCATTTAGGGCAGTCATGCATGACGGCAAGCCATGCATATCTGCCCAATGGGAGCCTACTAGGCTAATCGGTGCTTCTGCACTGCATTAAAGGGACATCAGTGGTTTCTGACCTAGACCAAGAAGAAAAAGAAAAACTTCCCAAAATCTTTAAATGACAAAAAAACATAAATAAATTAGAAGAAACCTCAGCAGAGGCAATTCACAGAGAAAGTCTCCCTCCTCCAACAACTGTGGGTGTAAAAGGAGCCATAGGAGAAAAGAAAAATAATCTATTCTAAGATATCTTCTATAAAATTGTGAGTTTATTCTGTATTGTGCACAAACCTTGGCTTATTCACATCTGCCATTTCTCGGCATTGTCATCCCTGTCTTTCATTTCATCCCTATTTGTAAGTAAGCAGGATGTGTTCTGCCTCTACCTTCTTCAATATTAGACATAAATATCTGGCTGAAATGCCATTTTTCTCCTTTGTTAAAAATCGTAGGTTGCAGATGAAGGTATTGCACAGAAATGTTAAGTTGATGATTGAATTACAAAACCTGCAACATTTTCCCCTGAAATGTAGAAAGGAAGAATAAAGTGACGTACAATGGAAACACTCAAGTAAAGTACCTCAAAATTGTATGCAAGTACTTGAGTTAATGTATTTAATTACTTTCCTCCACTACAGTGCTGATAATATGATTGGCTGTATTATTTAATACTAATTGTACTTGTTATTGACTGTTGGTTTTAAGAACTAAGAGCAACAAAAATGAACCAAGCAGAAGAAAATTTGCATCAGACATAGTTAATTAAAAACATGACAGTGAACCATCTGGTGGGACCTTTTAAGACAAAATAAAGGTGTGACAATGTTACAGATGATAACTGCTTTTCATTCAGATCAACATCAAAAGGTGAGGGCAATTTTTTTGGGGAAAAAGACATTTACATAAATCTACAGAGAGCACTAGACATCCATTTTATTTTAGAATGGATGACTATAATTAATAAATGCCATTAAAACACATCTGTCGAGGCTCACGCTACCCCTTCAGGTGGCATGGCAATCATAATTTGCAACAATCACCATCATCCCTATGATCATCACTGCCATTACTCTTAAAATGTCTCATTCATGAACAGAAACATTACTTCCCTCACAGAAGTCACAAGAAACAAGCAAAGGAAAAAAGAAAATGTCTTAACAAAAAATGTATACAATTTAGATTAGCACTGGGGTTAACACAAACTTTGACCTAAAAGCTGACACATTAATATTGTGTCAAATCAGTACATCATATTTGCTGTGACCTGACCTCGTTCAATCTACCAAAAATTGCTTTAAATTCACTGACATATTAAAAGTTAGTTATTTAAGATTTTAAAAAATAAAGTCAAGCAGTGGCAGACCTTTAACACTGATGTCATTTAGCTTGTAACTCTGGCTGGTGAATGAACAAGAAACCAACTGTTTCTGTTTGCTTTATAATTACTTACCAACCAATTAAGCACAGAGCTAACAGTGAGCCTTAGATGGAGTCAAATGAACAAAATGATAGATCAGATGTTTTCATGCCTTGTTGCAAAGGAGGGTGAAGCTGCAAGGCTACTTATGAGTCACTGCAAACTGAGAAAGAAAATATGTTTTTTTTCTGGATCGAGCACTGAGAAAAAAAAAAGACATTTCTTTCTGGCAGACGGCAGATTGTGGATTAAGCACCAAAGGATGGCCGCACGCACACATCTTCACAAATCACATCAAATGGCACAACGGCACACCCACACACTTACACACTCACACAAACATTCCTTACAAATCAAATCAAAAACAGGGCACGCACGGAGGAAGAGCGATTTGCCAATTGGCCAGACCATCCATGCAGAAAAGGATTTAAATATCACTGGAAATGGGGCCAGTGTGATTGCATCACTTCCGGTTCAGCAGAGCTAGTCAAATGCATCTGGTGGCCCAAGTAAGTCAATACTCCAGATAGTATGAATACTGTCAGAAATCACCCTGCACGTGGGATCACCAGCAAACTGAACATTCAAGTCAAGCTTGCCCAGTAGTGTTGTCGAGGACATATGACATTATACTAAATACATTCTGCCCTTGAGTGTTTAGACTGTACATAAACATCAGCCTAATTATATCCTAAAATTATAAAAAAAGGTCATACTTACTGCCCTTAACTTGAATTACAATTTTGCAACTGAGCTTGCCTCATGTGAATATGAGAGTTTATGTGACAGCTGCTCCCCATAGCTGTCAGCTGATAAAATGGGGACAAGAAAAAAAGAAGAGCAAAAATGAATGAATAATCCCTGCTCATTATGTATACGTGTGAAATCTCTGTTTATTTTGGGTTTGCCTCCCCTTTTTTTGTATATAGAAACAAGGCAACGGAAGCCACCACCTCTTGTTTCGCTGTAGATTACAATCATCCCCAGAAAATGAAACATACATGATTCCTTCATACACTTCACACACACTTGTGTGAGCTCAGGCTAATGCATTTTTGTGGAAAATGCATGTTACATTTTCAGCGCAAGTCAAAGAATGTTGCACAGGCTGACAGTCATGATGTAATTGCAAAGCTAAAACGGGAACGTGTTTTATTTAGTTTGTGGATAAATGTTGCCAGGACAACACACATTGTGTCTGACTGACATTTATAAAGGACACACTGGGATTGCTCTGTTCATTTTAATGTCCCCACACACAATGCACACACACATACATACTCTGGTAAATACCATTGGTTGTGTAATTACAGCCTAATATTGTAATGTGAACACTCATCATTGTCTTATAAACTTGTTACTCTGCCAGATACAAGCAATCCAGTTTACATAAAAAAGACAAGTATGTCCTTATTTTCATCATACCGAAGAAATACAGTTTTCTTAGTCTAGACCAGATCATGAAATTTCAAAGCCAGTGGTAAGTACCTAATACAAGTGCACCTGTGACAGTGTAGTAAATTATTAATGGTCTTAACTGAAGAATGAGCACTCTAATAATAATGGAAAAAAAATTAAGTTACAGGCCCTCTTATTAGCCCCTAGACCAAACTGGCCTAAAGGTGCTTATTACTAAAGATTATTTGGAAAAGTTTAATTTTAAGGTGGGCTACAGTGAAATAACCAAAAACAAAACAAAACTTTAAATCAACCTATAATTACGTATTCCACCCCATGGCTGCTATAAGCAATGCATGCTACTATTTAAAAAAAATATGCAATTGCTAGAAGACAACAGAATGTTGACTGGCTAGTTGGAAGTGGACACAGGAGAACTTGCAGGAGCTGGTTGAAGCCAGATCTATGACCCAAAAAGTACAACACACAATACAATACTTGGATTGTAGCAGCAACCAAGCTCTCGGGCTGCACAAGTACTGTTATGCCAACTCTGGCAGCCGAAAGTATCTTTCACATTTCCATTCCACCAAAACATTTATATCCAGACAAGAGGTGTCACTTACAGCAACAAGCATTAAAAGTTATCTTACCTGAAAGTTATCTTGCTGTGACTGACGTTCAGTTCTCTGAACTGCTCTGGGGGCTGCTTCTAGCGGTTGTTACTGGTGGTATGACATTAGCATGAATCTCACTTTTTCTAGGTAAGTTGAGGAGCCAACATACCACAACAACTCTTGGGGATTTCAAATGTTTTGCAGCATCCTTCAACCATTTTAAAAGTTATCTTACAACATTAATGGAAGCATATGCTAAGTACTGCAGTAGCTACTGTGGTTGAGTTTCCGAACGGCTCTGGGAACTGCTTTGAGTGGTGAGGTATTATGCATGAGTCCCAGTTAAGCCAGCTCACTTGATGAGCTAACAGACAACAACTTGTTGAGGATTTCCAACATTGTGCAGTATTCATTGTCACATAATGCCAGACCTTGATGGCACTACAGTACATCATGTCTATACAGAACTAAAGGTAACACACCACAGTACACTTTATGATTGTTAAAATGCATGGCTTTCATATTGTACTTTGTCACTGAATATATTTTTGATTGATTCAATTAACTTACAATTTATATAATATACTTGACTTCTTTTAAATAAACAGACAATAAAAGGCAAACCAGAACTTTGAACACTAACTGTCTCCTACACTTTTTGGTAAATATGAGGTTTCTTACAAACAGTTGATGACAGCAAATTTGAGAGTTCCCCAGAAGGACAGATTACCATCACAGAACAATACCGTCGATGATGACAAATTGAGAGTGATCACTGAGAGTGGATTGGAGGAAGATGAGAAATGAGAGTAAAAAGCAAGAGAGGGAAGATGAGAGATGGGGAGCACTGACATGGTGAGGGAGCGGGTCGGGGAGAATAAAGGATGGCGGATGAGAGTCAGGAATATACTGAGTAGGAGGGATGGATGGAGGGAAACAGAGAGGAGGGGAGCTTCCTCTTGGTAGAATAGTTCTGATTGAGGTCAGTTTTCCCACCAGATGAGACTCCACTTTAATCACCCTCTCTCAGTCTCATCACCATGGAGGGGCTGGCCTCATCAGGGAGAGAGGAGAGACACAGTGCTGAGAGAGAGAGAGAGAGAGAGAGAGAGAGAGAGAGAGAGAGAGAGAGAGAGAGAGAGAGAGAGAGAGAGAGACATATTGAAAAGAAAAAAAAAAAGAAAAATGATATATAAAAATATATAAATACGAAGAGTGAGAAAATGTGAGCGGGATGTGCTGAATAAGAGATTAGGTAGATCTACAGTGAGGGAAATGGAAAAGAGTAAGGAATATATATGCTGCGTGAGATACAACGTTGGACCAATACCAAAAAAGAAAGGGTGCATGGAATATGAAACAGAGTAGAAAGATAGAGGAAAAGATTTTTAAGTTATTGATTAAGACAGCTTCACTGTTACAAATAGCAAGGTGTCCAGCTGAATGAAAAACGAAATACAGAAAGTAAGTGAAACACAATAATAATAGGAGGAAATGATTTATAGGTTATGTATACAAGAGGAAGAAGATTAAGGGAAAGAGAAAAAGAGAGACTAGTGGAGTCGACAACTAAGAGGAAGTGGCTAGCTGAGAGAGAGACTGTTTTGAGTTCAAACCCAAGTTCAATAGTCTTTTACACCTCTAACTCCGCTGACCTGCTTGAATACTTGTTCTGATTAATGATACAATTTCAGAAAACATCAAACTAAGTGTAAAACCATTGTCAGGTACATTCAGTACATTTAATCAAGTGTCATACTCATTTACTTTACATTTCATTTCGGCATTTAGAAGATGCTTTTATCCAAAGCGACTTCCAAATAAGAGCTTTACATAAAGTGCATAGAACCATGATCGAAAACAACAAGATATCTCATCAACCTTGCAAGGGCTGGAGATGAATTAGAAGTGCTATAGGTAAGCATATCACTGCCAATGGCATAATCAAAAAGAGCATTTAAGTCGAGAAACAGAATTTCTCTTAACATTTTCAAACATAATACATTCAAAGTAAAATACAATTCCAATATAATACCGAACAATGTTCTATACTTTGTACAAAGTAACATCATTTAAATGGTGTTGTATTCCCGGAAAAAATGAGTCTTTAGTCTTTTCTTGAAAGTGGCCAGAGAGGTTGTTTCTCTGATGTATGTGGGGAGATGGTTCCACCAGACAGGAGAAAAGTCTGATGTGGGCGGTCGCCCCTGAGAGAGCAAACCGCCAGGCGCTTCTCAGAGGCAGACCGTAGTTGGCGGACGGGGGTGTAAGGCCAGTACCAGGGTTTTGAATCTGATACGAGCAGCAATGGGTAGCCAGTGAAGGGAGATGAAGAGAGGGGTGACGTGGGTGTACCTCGGTACGTTGAAGATCAGATGTGCTGCTGCATTCTGGATCTTCTGGAAGGGACGGATTGCACAGGCTGG
>JAVQJD010000395.1:0-14380 GCA_036023655.1 Nannoperca australis
CTTTTTGTGTAAAAGATTAAGCTTTTCTCTCTGACAGCTATTTCAGAGTAAATTTCTTTTTACCAGCTCTTTTGTGGAACAGTGTACAGCCTTTTCTGCTCCAAATCATATGCCAACACTTCCAGTCTTTCATCACAGAGAGCTGAAACGATTCCTCAGAGCCCCTTCAATTAAAATCCTTAATCAATCAGTTAGCATCTCCTTGTGTTTCACGATAATTAGTTGTGCTACTCTGGCAACATTGCGTAATCTCATCTGCGCTTCCTCAGTTGAGCCTAGTTATATACCAGCACGTCTTAGTATGCCTCTCATGTCAGCAGGTTATAGACAAAACTCGCTGACATCAGAGTTTGAAGCCTGAGTGATGGTGAAGCTTTGAAACAAAGAGTGCAGGCGTAGGGGTGGTACACTTTGCTTGGTATGCTGAGCATGGAAAACACCTCAACCTTTAGTAAGCTTCTGGGAAACGATACATTTCCCACTCAGAAATCTCTGCAGTAGGCCTAATCATATGTCCCTGAATTCAGCTCTGTTCAGTCCAAGTCAGAAGGTGAACCTGTCAATCACATGTTTGATTGACCAAACTCTCCATATACATCTCAGCAAGACAATGTGTTTCTGAATGATTTAGGCCTATTCGCAATGAGTTGCAGAAGTGAGACTGGATCATCATCATCATCATGGGAGATATTCCCTTAGGATAGAGTGGTTGATGACATTTCCTTCAGCGCAAGATCTTTGTGTGTGAGCATGTTTTGAGGCTGGAGGGACTACAGATAAACACGAGTTTGATCCCATCGGAATAATAAATCAGAAGTGTTGGCATATGGTTACCTTAGCGATGCCCTTCAGTGAATTAAAACAATCCGGGGGGATTTCAGCTCTTGTGGAGGGTATTTTCACGTCCTTTAATGAAATTCAGCATTAGTCTTGTATTGTGGGGTTCACGTCCAAACGTCCATTTTGCTCTGTGGAATGATGATTTCAGAGTTAGGAACAGCAAAGCTGGCTTGCATGCTGTCCACTACATATTGAACATGATATGTGTGACCTAACATCTCCTTCAAACCAACGCTTTTATAGCTCCCATGGTTTGTCTGATTACAACAATATCAATGTCAAACATAATTTACTCCTCAGATTTCCTAAGACATCTATAATTTCCTTGTCCATGTTTTCAACTGTTAATCAAGGAAATTCTCCAAATTAAGAAAGAAGTATTGACTGTAATCTCTATTTTAGCACTTCAGTTAGCTCACTCATATGTTCACGATGGCTGGTCTCTCACAATTGATTGGAAACTCCAGCAGCTAAAGGAGGTACGTATTGTCATAATTCATTTGGCTCTATGTTGGCATGGTTAAATAATTTTAATTGGAGTCGCTCAGAGCAGGTTTGGAGTTTTGTTTCTCTCTCTCTCTCTGTCTTCCCCTCTCCCTCTATGTCATCTGCATAATGAGTGTGTGGATTTCAGACTGCTGTAAATGTTTGTTGGAGCCGAGTAATTGGAGAGTCTGCATTGGTAATTATTAGTAAATGGAGAAAGAAGCAGTGGAGCAAATCAATATTACTGGGAATAGTGCTACCTTCTTCTTCCAGTGGGGTCAGGAGTTAAGGTAAGTTAAGTGTCATGCTGCACAGAGATGAACAAAAGCCTCATTTGTGAGACTGATACATTAACATTGTCCAGCCTTTATGCACAGTAAGTGTAGGCCTAATATTCCGTGTTGTGTCACGAAAAACTCAACCATATTGTACTGAAAAGCTTTTTATTTTATTTGATGGTTGATGAAAGGCAGCCATGACAAACGCCCCTATTGGATACTTACTGCTTAATTGTAGATTCATGACACCGTATTAACTCTTTGCTATTTTGCACAGATGGCACAAGTGGTTTGTTACTAGAGTGATCCAATTAAACAGAACAAAATCTGGTGTTTCTCAAGTGTAATTTAAAACAGCCCCCTCAGCACTTGACTTATTATAGGAACACAGAACACTTTCAACAGTCGCAAAGTTTGGTGTTCTGATATTGAAAAGGCTCCCAACCTCCGCTGTTAAATAGCATGTTCAGTTATGTAATACTAAATAAATAATATTTCAATATTGGCCACGGCAGACCACAAAGCTGCTGAAAAAAGATGGAGAATATAATCTTAACATAGAGGGAAAACTGTGACATTAATAGGCTGTCAAGCTTTGTCCCAACTACACCATGGCAGAGAGATTGACTCAATCTGCGCTCATGTTAAACAGCGAATTCATCAACTGATCTGTGAGACTGCCACTCATTAGGATCTAATTTTAGACATGGAGGAGTGGGGGGGTTCGGTTTTTATTTATCCACACTTCTCTGTCTCTGTCTGTTTCCGACTCTTTTTCCCTCTTTCTCTGGTTCACCTAATCTCTAGCTTTCTATTTCTCTCTGCAAAGATCTGTTCCTAAATTGCATTTAAAAGTAAGCAGCAGCCGAGATAAATGTAGTGGTGATCAGTTACTTCCTGGTAATGGATGAGCTGTCTGGTATTCTCTCCAACACTCCAGAGTCCGCTGTGCCTTCAGTATTTGGTCTGCTCTTATACAGCATGTTAGCTTAGCTGTGTTCTGTTCTGTGTGATATTCAGCAGTCGATTAGTTTTGCCTAATCAAAGGAATCACAATAAATCAGAGGCTGGGAAGTAAAAAAGACCAAACTGCAGCCTGGGCCCATATCAGTCATCAAATTATCAATTAAACCATTTGAGGCAAAGACTGGAAGCAATTTAGAGATGCACAAATAAAACCGCTCTCTTTGCTACTTGGCACAACAAATTTATGAGTCACTTTATTCATATTTACAGTATAATGTCAAAACGTTAGCTTCTTTACTATACCTAAAGACAACCGTACAGCTGCAATATTGACTGATGGTAAAGTAGGTCTTTCTCTTTATCGTTAACAGTCCAAAATCAGAGCCTCTAGGCAAAATGCCACTGACAAATGCTTTTTATGAAGAGTTTTTACTCTAGTTACTTTTTTTTCACAGTATTACATAAAATCTAACTATGATTAGCTTAAAGTCCGTGATGGGGGCACGGTGTGAATGCTATTCAGTAAATTGCCTTTGTATGTAGGAGGTTTGATGTTTGCCCAAACTGAAAAAAGCACGTGTTGCACACACCTCCTCATGTTATGAGCTGACAGTGGCAGTTCCGTCTTTTGCCAAAGCTCCAAACTTAAAACCTTTGACGAAAACGCAGTACTGTCTCATACATGAAAGGAGTTGGCAGTGGTGAATACTATTGACTAAAGCTACTGGAAGCTGCAGCTGTTTCACAATAAAAGCCTTACGATGTTGGGCCAGTGAAAAGCTTTCATTGTGAAGCAGTGGCAGGTTTTCCTGAACAAAATGTTAAGTGCAGGTCAGACTGGAGTAGGTCTTTGCTACTAGTAATGTTGCCTGATGTTGATGGTGTGTAGTGGGTGCTTAGTTAAGATAAATAAACACAAGTAATTTGAATGTATATCAGTGTACTTAGATCCTGTTGCTTTTGTGACGTATAGTCTAATTTTCAATTGCTATATGTGATGGTATTTCCTTTACAGTGAAATTTGGTATCACCATTACTGTTTGTGTGTTTACACTGAACCACCCAACCTGGTAATGTAAATTCTATACTCCGAATGGAATTTTTCTGTTCTTTTCCCAAGCCATTCGTAGATATCTTGATGAGTTGTTGTGGCCTACATCATCATTTATGGTCTGATTATGTTTAATGTTTTTCTACATTAAACAATTGATTGAAAAATGTGATTGATAATGAATGTAATCAATATCTTCCAGCCCCGATAATGACTTCATATGTATAGACACCCAACCAGCTGCAGCAGAATTAACTACATTTCTCTTCTAGTGGTGTCTCAAAACCCACAGAGGAAGTGCTTGGCAGCATTAACCACTATGTTACTAACTTCTAATCTTTTTGATCAGGAAAAAGGAAAGTATTTCTCCGAGGAGATATTTTAACTATCCTCTTTAACTCCATCAAACTTACATGCAAGCTTTACAGAACAACATGGAATTAACCTCAGCTGGGTTCTCTGTAGTATTGTCGGCCTCTGTTTCTCCTCCTTATTATTCCCAGTTAGCATTATGAAAAGGGGGATTACAGCTCCAAGCTAATTAGCATCCAGCCCTAGGAGCTAGAAATGTAATGTATTTGTAGATAATACAGTGTACGCAGCCACCATACCTCAGTCATGTTAAAATCTGCATGCCAATTGTTGGATTTAACACACACTGTTTCATCTTACTGTATTTTGAGAGACACAGTGAGGTGCTACAATGGGACCTCCCTGAGGCATGCAATCAGTTTCCAGCTCCCACAGTACATTCGACAATCTCTAAAACAGCCAATTGTTTTCAGTGGAAGTGTGTGGGCCACGTCTTTCTTCCGCAAACCTCAATCCAGGCACTGTCTTTGATTCCAGCACAATGCCCCTGCTGCCTTCCTCTCTGCACTGTGTGAGTGTCACTTTCATTTCAGCATATTCACCCTCGTTTTTGCCAGAGCAGTTGCTAATGGGTACTCTTTTCAAAGCCTGGTGAGGATAATCCTGTCATCATTGTTTTCATGGCCACCTCAGGGCCATTCAACAAGTTCAAAAGAAGAAAATCTGCAGTGCAGTGTTTGTGGGGTTCGTTCTCGCTGTTGTGTTCCATATCTGCCATCACAGGCAGAGCTACATGTGGAAACAGGTGCTGTGCTGAATGACTTCAGTGGCATATACTGGCTCACTTAAGGGAATATCTGAGCCAGATGCTTTATTAGGCCTATATTGTGTTAATGCTGATGCCAGTGCCACAACACAGAAGTGCAGGGGTGGGAGGTGGCTCTTGAAGCGGTTGTGCTCCTGGAAATGACTGCTTTCACATTGAATTTTGGCTTGTTTTCCAATTTTTCCATCAGATGTGCTGACATGTAAAAGAACCACCTGATAAACAGCCATATTCTTCCTGACAGACCAATGTGGCCATTCAAAGATGATTAAGTTTACAGTCTCTGCGGATGCGGATTTATGATTTCCACTCCACAGTATTGGCTGGGTACTTCTTTCTTGGGAGCAAAGTGATTCACCTTGAGGTGACGTTTGATTTGATTGTAAGAACTGGGGGAATGGAGCATCTTATGCAATCCTGTGATGAGGAAATACTTTCAGTAAGAAAGAAGCTCTAGAATCAAGTGTTTACACTACTGCGAAGCAAAACCAAGGCTTCCTCGCTGGTCCCAGTACGTGACGAGAATAGTGACATTGACTGAAAGAAATGTGAAGGTCTGAGACAAGGTAATATCAATGCTTATGAGGTAATTTTATGATGTAAAAGATTTTAGCTGGTGCACACTATTATTACAATGCAGAATAAACTGGGCTACAAGTTAAGTGAGTCAGGTTTTTGCATGAACATAATAAGTTACACGTGTCAGGAAAACTGTAATGAACAAGTTCAAGGATGAATTTGATGATGATGAAAAAATAAAACCTGCAGAGACACTGTACAAATGTTGTAATCAAAATGTTTGGGACAAATAGTGTATCACAACATGTTGTAGTTTAATAAGTGACATAAATAAAGAGCCTAAGGGATCGTGAACAGAAAAGATGAGTGATGATGATGACTTTAGACTCATATCAGTTATCTTAATGACATTCATTTTGGCACGAGTTCAGGGCAGTATTGCCGTTACCACTTACATTACTGTGCGAAAGAAAGGAGGGCATACAAGACTTAGAGTGTAGTGTGTCCTCACACTCACCTTGATATGATCAGTTATGTGACTTATAATTATTTATCATAGTCCTATTATAAGTCCCGTTATGGTCACAATTGTGAATTCTTGTTGAACAAAATGACTTGCCAATAGACAAATCCAAATATTTCTGCCCCGTAATTCTACAGCAAACTGGTTATGACATGCATTATTTTGTGTTTATCATAACCTGCAATTCTTCTCTTCAGAGGTCCATGTTGCTATGGTAAAAATTGACTATGAAAGAACAGAACTGACATCATTATGTCTGCTGAAGTCAAAGTGAGGCAACTTTCGACTCGAAATATTGTGTTGACAGGTGCTTTTAAATTAGTCTTTCCAAAGGTTTAGGGATGACGTATCTAAGAATCTGATTGTGTTTTAGGCTAAAATAAGGACTCAGACAGCAAAGAAGCAATTTCCAGTACTCAAGGAAAGCAGTTAAACATCTTTGCCCAGGTAATATGTATCAACCAAAAACCTTGTTTTGCGTAGGAGTCCAATATGCTCTGATTTAGAACTCTTTAGAAAATAATTGCTTATGTAAATAGCAATCCATGTAGTGCAACTGATATATATCTATAAAGTGTTCATACTTATGTAAGGTAAGTGTGCAGCACAGTAACTGAAACAAGTCGTTTGCAATCCATGAGGTTTAATTTTGTCCTAAGCCCCTGACACTTGACACATTCGAGTTGACAGGATGCGTTTGTTGGCTGCAGCAACTATTTATTTACATGCTGTGTCAGATTCGGTTTTCCAGATGCCATGGCAATGTACAAATAAAGTGAAAGCTTTTACACAAATATCAGACGTATTGGGCAACAGTGTATAATAGCTTTGAGTGACTCTGTCTTAACCCCCTGAATACTGTGACTGACTTACTTATATGTCACTCTACTGGTGTATGTTTTTGTTTATACAGTATAGTTGTAGGACTTTTTTCACAGTAGTGATTTAGTGACATGCTGCTGGCATAAGTGAAGTAGACATTTCACCGTATTACATCTGACAGCAAGGAAACGTTCACTAGGACTAAATGTTCACACCACTTCATATGGACACTTGCCAGTTCCTCCAAATTGATTTTTATTTCCCGTGATCAGCTCGAATGTGCGCTTCTTGTGTGTCAACTCAGCTGCTGCTTTGCAGACTAAATTATTCCACAGATAGATATATTTTTTATCTCACAGTTAATAATATGGGGGTTACTGTATACAGCCGCATGAATAATTCATGCAGGCATCCTTTTGTAGAGATTAAAAAACGGAATAAGAATAATTCATGCTTTAAGCTCACATAAATGGTTTTAGAAACAGCTAATCAACTAGCAAGCTCATCTAAGGCAAGGCAGCTACCTAAAGTTCTGCGTTCATCCTCAGAAGTGCCTGTTTAAGCCCAGATGCAAGCCAGCCAGATAATAAATTCAAAATCTTCTGTTCGTATCATCTCCGCCTTCTCCTCGATCTAAACTCTTGTGATTTTCTTCCTGGACGTGACACGCTAAAGCCTCTCTTAGTTTTACTCTGCCGCTGAGGAAGTGACAGGTCCTAATTATACAGCGTAGGGTCCCAGAGACACTTAAACATTAACAGTTACGTAGGGATAAAAGCAGCAGATAAAAGGAGAAAAACGAGAAGAGAAAAAAAAAGGCAAGAAAGAAAATGAAACAGAAAAGGGATTTAAGAAAAAACGTTTTGTAGGGTTTGCTGATAAAACAAGCAAGAGATTGAGTTTGCAGAGACCAAAATGACAGTAATGGTTCTTTTGACTTGTTTCCACATCATGATCAGATTTAGAGGCACATCATGTATATTTATTCAGGAAGGTTTTTTACATAATGCTCTTTGTGCTCACCAATTGCACAGATCCGTCATGCCTCAGTGCACACCAACAATTTCTCAACCCATGAGCTGAACCTTTGCCCTTCATTGAAAACCAGAGAACATACAGCAGACTGTTATTAGATGTATTCCCCACCATATGGTTTGCAAGCTTAGTAATTGCCCGCGCCTGGGTTACAGAACATTGTGGATGAATTCATGATCTCAACATGCCGTGCTGTTTAGCAAACCGTTCGAAAGGACACTAGCCTTCTGTTTACTCTGCTGTAACCCCGCAAGCCCTAAATGGATTAATGATCCCAATGTTGTCAGTTCATACGCAGGCACTGAGGAGACTGCTTATGTGTCCTTGAGCGAGGCACTTAATCTAAATTGTGTCAGTTAATATCCATCTTCATAAAAGCATTATACACATATCATAGGTTATGTAAGTCACCCTCGATGAAGTCAGGAGAAACAAACAATGTGAGACCCAGAGAGCTCCTTGGTCCACAACACAGTCCTGTGGAATATTAAGTGGCTGTTGTCTGGATTGCATTGCTTTGTCATTGTTTTGATCATAATGCATTCTGTACGTGCACAGAGGCCCTTTTATTTGCAGGTAGATATAAATGCTTCCACTGTTCCAAAGGGTTACTCGTAGGTTCCCATCCTCTGTCAATATTTATGGCTCGTGGTGCCCACCTTAGTGTCTGGCAAATGTGCACTACACAGTAAACAGGACCACGGTGTGTTGCTGACATGCTAGGGGGCTTGTGGGCTATGCTTAATCAGAACATTATAGCTCACACACTTTACTGAGTGGGTGGTTTGCTTAGACCCGGGCCCCACATACACTGGGAGGGGAGTTTGCAGGGTTGCCCAATTAGTGCTGAAAAGTGTAGCAGTGCGTCAGCAGGGAAAGTGTGCACCAGAGGAGGCGTGTCATCAATCATCACTCCAGCTCCAGGCTTGTTCCAACCCTTTTCCCTATCTGGCAGAAGGCGAAAGAAGGAGAGGAGAGAATGACAGTGGCCAGCCAATTCCAGGAATGAGACAGACTGTACTGGAACTGACTGCATTAAAGCACAACCCTGGGAATCAATAAAGGGCAATTATTTCTTTTGATCAGTTTTTAAAAATGATTTTATTTTCTCAGAGGTAGATACAGACAGGAGATTCATAAAATAAGGATGTATAAGTGCAAGGATAGCTCTGGGGATATTCTGTATTATTCTTATTTTCAAATAGCAAAACCAACAATTGACTGATCACTAACGTACAGTATCAGTTAAAGGTTTGGACACACACAACACATTCAAGTGAATGGGGAAGTGTGTCCAAACGTTTGACTGGTACTGAATAAGCCCGATATAGCTCATGCATCCGTGACATAAACCTCCAATGAGAAACATATTAGTGAGTCATGCACTGGGTGATATCTTCAATCCCACATACACCGTCATATTGTTGTAAATACTCACTAGCTCACCAAATCTGTTGATGGAACTAGATCCCAACAAATGCACTATTTGCTTCTGTTTGAGTAACGGACACAGTAACAGTGCTCAGCTGTTTCAGGACATTATTTTGCCATAATGGGGGCAAGCATGGATCAACAGGTAGAGTCAGCTGTCCCCTAAACTCAGGGTTTGCGTTACGATCCCCACCTCCTGCTGTCCATGTTGAAGTGTGGTTTATCAAGACACTGAATGACAAATTGCTCCCAATGGTTATGCCTCAGGTAGGTCGCTGCCATCAGTATATATGTGAATGGGTGAATGGGGGACAAATTAAAAAGCACTTTTGATAAAAACGCTATATGAATGCAGTCATATTAGTATTAGTATTAGTATTAGCATATTAGTTTAGTTTTTAAGACAAACATTTATAAAAAGTTTATTTTCGTGACCTGTTTTTAAAGATGAGGGAATTAAGGGTCGTGGGGTAAAGAACCACAAACAAGTTAGGACAGATCAGCGCGAATTTGGTTTTGATCTTTTGACAGAATTTGTTGACAGTAGCAAAAAATCACTCCAACCACCCTATATATTTAAGCTCTACATAAACATGCACAAAAAACAAGTACATTTTTTTATGGATCATGGAACATCCCTAATTGTGTATTGTGTGTGTGTGGTCATTGATTGCCCTCACCAAACACTGCCAGCATGCAATATAATGCATCAAGACCTGTCTTAAATACTGTACATTGAACCTGTCAAATGTTTACACTGCCTCTCTTGTGTCAGCCATGTATAAACCAACTGTTCCTCCTTGGCTGTAACACTGACACATTGTCTGACACAGGCTCAGAGATTTGTAACGTTTCCAAAAAATGGGTACTTAGCTCTGTATGGAGGGTATAATGATAATGACAGTTCATCATCATATAAAATGCCTCTCACTTAGTGACTCTTCTCACCGCTTTGCCACAGTCTTGACAGTGTCGATACCAGCTAATGAAAGCTTAAAAAATATCTCTGAATATTATCTTTGAGGTGTTTTATCATATATGAAACTTTTAAAAGCCTGATACTTTCACATTAAATTTATGGTTATAATTCCTTGCATGAGTCCTCTTGTTCATTTTATGCCTTCAGCTCTTTAGCAGAAAACGTCCATGTGGAAAATGCTTTAAGATAATCTCTCCTTAGGGAGGTGTACAGTAATATAATAGAAGATATAACAGAAGCTCCCCTCACGTGGAGCAGTGAGACAAAGGCTGCTATAGAGAGAATTTGGCTAGATGATAATGCATTTGCAGTTATGGCTCAATTCAACCTTTCAAAAATATGCATGCTCAAATTGGTCATTTTGGACTGTAATATCAGGACCAGGTTTGCAAACATGATGTGGCCTGTGGCTTACTGTCCAACTGCCTGACATCCGCCCTTCATAAAACAGTCATCAGCATTAGCTGAATTGTGTAATTAAGTTTTTGTCCCTCCATTAGAGCAATATTTCATCACTAACAAATTATCCTCAACAACATTATCTTGATGTTAATGTCCATATGGCCTTCGTGATGACTGTACCACTCTCACTGGCAGGGGTTTAAAATGTTATTGTGCCTGTGGAGATTTCTCTTGATTAGGGAAAAGCAAATTATATGACACCATGATATCACTGAGGCTTGCCAGTTTTTTTTTTTCATGCCTTTAAGGTCAGAGTTCAGTTTCTGTGGCTGTGTTCAGAGAGTATGACTTCATAGTAGCATGTGCTCTTCATAAACCATCATACCCAGGTGGGAGAAGCATGTTGTTTTAGACAAAAAGTGTCTGTAGGAGAGTAGAGCTCGGATCTACTGGTAATAACTTCTTCTTTTAGCCGACAGTCATGAAAGGCAGGGCTGACCTACATGCTGTAAGGAGGATTCTCGCTCTCTTGTTAGTGTGTTCTGGTGGGGAATTGAGGTCTTTTCTGTCAGGAGGTGATACGTTGGAGCTGCAGACTATCTCAGCAAAGCCTAAGGAAAAAAATAAGAGCGAGAGATAGAGTGCGATAGAGCAGGCTTCTGTGAGAGGGAGCCAAACAATATCCAGCTCATGGTTTTGTCTGTGCACATGTATGATTGTATTTGTACATGGATGTGTGTTTGTCCATCAGTGCTTGTGTGTGTGTGTGTGTGTACATGTGAGAGAAACAGTGGGGGGGTTGACTGACAGCTCGGTCTCCCACAACACTACGGAGCTCCATACGTCATTAATCGCTGACAAAAATGAACATTCTGCTGTATCCTTTAAGGGCTAAAAGACCATCCTCAGGGGTTGGTTGCTAATATTTTTAAGCACTGGCCCCACGGGCCACCAAGCCCCTACATCTGGTAGCCAAAGTATTTTTTTTTTCAGAATCAGGGATGCAAACACATTTAAAAAAGAGACAGCTTGTCGAAGTTGAAAAAATAACATGCGATAGCATAATACCACATAACCATGTGACCAGGGCTTTCCTCAAGGATATGGAGTAGCCAGCCACTGGGAGAAAAATAACCAGCTAGTGGGTCCGTGGACATGCCACATGGGGCATTTTTGTCAGAAAAGCCCAAATGTTTCCATTATTCCATCCTATACACTGATGCTTGATCATATATATTACTGCAGGAGGTAATTACATAAGATTTTATTTTTAAAATATGATTGGGGGCATCTAACATTAGTTTGAATAATTGCTAAATGACAACAAAATACAAAAGCATTCTAGGACATTAAACTATAATATTGCAGTGTGAGGCTGATCGCATGGCCTATATGTTCCTCATATGACACAGGCCTGTTACTTTGACAGCATTGCTTGTTTAAGTGTGGGTTTGCAATGCATTTTGGAGATGGCTCTGCTGTAAAACGTGCAATGTAAATAAAGATCATTCATTCATTAAGCCCATAAACGTCTGTGGGGGTCATCATGCTTGCATCGTTTTGAAGTGGTGGCTAGTGGTCGTAAAATGTAATACATAGCGAACCGCAACTTGTTAATTAAAAGTATTTTGTTAGAATCCAAAATGAATATAATAATATAGATAGATTAGATTAGTCTGCAGTTTGACCAGCAGCAGCGCTTATGGAAAGCAGACTTTTCTCGCTGTATGGGCAACTAGATGAATGAGATCCATTGAGTTTCTTTTACAACCGGACATGTAACATAAGAGAAGCTGCTCTGATAATGTTAGCTAAAAATACATAACATACATAACCTACAAGTCCAAACCATATAAATTCAGCCAGAAACATTCAAACTTGCGTCTCAAAACGAGCCATACAGTGCAGGGAGAGATTAAACAAACATATACGTTTCCTGGAAACAGGTCCCGACATTTATTCTTTACATGAGTCACCCAAACTGACATGAGAAAAGCGTCATTCGCTGAGAAGCGAGGATCCCTTTTCCCCTCGCGTCTCTCTCTCTCTCTCTCTCTCTCTCTCAGTCTCTCTCTCGCTCACTTCCTCGGGCAGATAGAATCACAGAATGTTAAACTAAAAGGTGCAAAGGTTTGGGGATGTTTGTGGAAATGTGACGTTGCTTTGGTGAAGGTTAGCAGTATAAAGATAAAACTTGGAGGCCACCTTCCTGGACTATTTACACAAAGTAACTTTTCTTGTCCCCGGGCCATCGGGCCATGCTTAATGTTTAATCCTGCTGGCTTTTTTCCCATTGTAAGCCTATGTGTGTGTGTGTGTGTGTGTGTGTGTGTGTGTGTGTGTGGACAATACGCTCTGTGTAGGTGAGGATTCACTACCACCGTGAGGTTTCTGACCTGTGTGTTTGGTTCAGTGCCACAATGATGGATGACATGGTTATCAGAAGCTCGCCTTCAGGATGGGGGCTGTCCTATCTTGCTGTCAAGGTCAATGGTTACTTGGCTTATAATAGAGTGGCAACCTAGTGACCTTAATGAAACACCCTATATTTCATCGAACATCCATCATATCAAATGTCAGATTCAGAAATGCAGCTGTCTTAGAACTGACCCATGAGGAACCCACCAACAGGACAAATGTATTGGAATGTTTGTAGCCAACATTAGCTGGATATTGCGATGATGAATATATTTGTTTATTTATTCATAAATCATGCAGCCCTGTGTGTGCAGGTTTTATTCCATAAGTTTGTGTGTGTATGTGTGTGCCAGTCAAACGGCAGCTTGGTTATGGCTTGATTGGGACTAATGTTGAGCCTCGGTATTAGCCTCTCCCATTAGTCCACGGGGAGTTGATAACAGATTGCAGACTTTAATACTGAAATAGCCTCATCAGAAATGAGTGTATACCGTAGCCGTCAACTGAAAAGTCCACTTACTCTGTTACCACACTGTGGTCAGAGTAATCATTCCAAGATCAAAAGCAGCATCAAGACCTTACCCTGCTTTTAGTTAAACACAGAGGAGCATAAAATTCTGTTTTTTTCCCCTTAAGAAAATACGGCTGATATATTTGTGGTTACACAAAATACAACACCACCCTTAGCAGTTAACTAAAGGGTCTGGACTTGTAGTATTTTTGCCTTACTTTGCTTTTTTAACACCTCTGTGGGCTTGTTTTCACAGACCAAGCTCCCACAATTCTGCAAAGTTAGAATTTTCTAAGCTAACCTGCTGATTGCAATTTCAGTTGATTGCCTTCCGGTGGAGCTGCTACAGCTACTTTAAATCTCATGGGCGAGTAAGATTACTGTCCATAATTCAGCAGTTTCTATTGTTTTCACTTTCAGGCTCTCCTACTAGTGATGGCACTGCTGTGTTCCCACAGCAATCATACCCAGGTGCATTGTTTTATCACTGGCTTTGCGTTGCATTGCCAGAAAATTAAAAGATTATATAAAATACAAATCTTTAGGTCACCTTTCCTACACCTGTGCCATACCCCTCTCATTTTTGTACAGGAAAATATACATCATTACAACAGGCACCTAATAACACCGACTATGTCTTTAAACTGTATTAGGTGTACACCAGGAATGTAGATATGAAGGATGTAGCAGAATTGTTTTTCCTCTCACCATGGCAGTATCACAGTGCACCCACAGATGTATAGTGTTATAAGTAGTGAACACCAGACTGCGAGATGGCGCCCATTAATCTGAATGACAACTGCTCACTGAGCACATGAGCCCATAAAGTTTTCTTGCTTCCTGGTTTGCGTCTGCGTGGTGCAGCCACACTGCATATGTGCATCAGTGTTCCTCATCCCGCCTGCACCTGCTCAGAACAGGGGTCATCAACTTAATTTGTCCAAGGGCCAGGATTTTATATATATAAAATCCTGGCCCTTG
>JAVQJD010000398.1:0-19380 GCA_036023655.1 Nannoperca australis
GTCCTATTAGATCTTAGTGCTGCATTCGATACCATTGACCATCACATTCTATTACAGAGACTAGAACATTTAATTGGCATTAAAGGCACCGCACTAAGCTGGTTTAAATCCTATTTATCAGATATATAAAGAGAAGAAGATGGTCAGACTTTTAATGGGCAGACTATTTATTGGTCAAACGTGAAACACTGCAAACACACACATGCACATGCAATTGCATCACGATGAAATTCTTCCTCTGCCTTTAACCCATCCAGTCATCCTTCCTCCAGGGGGACAGCTGGAGCAGTGGTCAGCCATTCATGCGGCGACCGGGGACCAAGTCCAAGTGTACATGCTCTGTCTTGGTCAGGGACAGGGCAGCAATCTGTTCTTCTTGCATGTTTTTTCCATGGGCTTTTTAATGATTTATGGCAATAATCAATATCACTGTGTAATAATATCACTGTGTAATAATCAATATCACTGTGTAATAATCAATATCACTGTGTAATAATCAATATCACTGTGCAATAATCAATATCACTGTGCAATAATCAATATCACTGTGCAATAACAATATCCACAATAATGTAAATTCACTGGTTTTCTTTGTATATATATTTATACTTTTTTTACTCTTTTTATTCCGTATTGTTGATAAGCTCTTTCAGCATGCAATATTTTTATTTTTATCTTATTCTTTCTATATTTTATATCTACTACTGTTTTTTGCACCTTTACTACTGTAGCCCTGCAATTTCCCCACTAATAAAGGTTTATCTTATCTTATCTGATCTTGATAGGCCCAACCAGGGAAAAGCAAGCGAGAGAGACACAGAGAGATGCAGATTCGACTGTCACTCAGGATCTTTTCTGTGCAGTTTTCTTACACATTTTCACTGAGCCTGTGATGCTGCAGTGTGGCGACAGCTTCTGTAGGACCGGCATGCACAAACAGGAGAAGGCAAATCTCTTGGATATGCCCACTTTGTCAGCAAGTTAAACGTGACACAGAGCCTCCAATTCATTTTTCTCTGAAGAATTTGAATGAAAACTACAGAAAGAGAAGTCGGGTTGATGCATCAGTAGGACACAGACAGGACTCAGAGTCACATCAGGTGAGGTCACTTTCGTTATTGAATTGATTGTGTTTAACTACATTACATGTAAGATATTTTACAATGTTAATTAGCATTAAAGTTAAAGGGAACATTGGGGGATGGTTTGTTTAATGTTAAAAACATCTGAGCTAATGTGTTTCACTGTGTGGTTTTTCATGCTGGAACAGAACTGTTATTTTTTCAGCCATGCTAGCCTCCATCGATGGCAAAGTCGGTCAGTTGGTCCACCACTTTGGTCCAGACTAAAATATCTAAACAATTATTGGATTGATTAACATTTCAGCTTGCTAACAGGCTAATACAGGCAGAGAACATGGTAAACATTATATCTGCTAAACATCAGCCTGTTAATATTGTCATTGTGAGCATGGTAGCATGCTGAAATTAGCATAAGACATGAGAGAAGGTTATGTGACACATAAGATTACTCTTTGGACCACTTCAAGAGTCAAGGTTTGACAAAGCAAAATATCTCATCAAGACTTGTTGTTGGAGGAATAAAGGTTTATCTTTTCACTCTTAAAACTTCCAGTGGTATCAATGATCGACTAACATTTTGGATCCAGTCTCTAGGTTTTTCTCCTTTTTAACAAATTCAATATTTTTTATTTCAGTCTCCTTCCAATAACATCAAAGAGAAGTGGGAAGGTTTCAGAAAGGTCAAACAGTTTTGTGCTTCATCAGTTGAACATGTTAAGGTTTGTCAGCAGTTGCCTATCTTGAATTCTTGAATACATTAAGAAGTGAAGAAGATGACCAGTTCTTACCTTGACCCACAGAGTCAGAGCCGCGACACAGAGAAGAAGATTATGGACAACTTTGAGAAGCTTTATCTCTTCCTCAAGAGAGAGGAAGCAACCAGAATAGCAGCTTTAAGAGAAGAAGAGACTCAGAAGATTCGTATTATGATGCAGCTGATCGCAGATATGAGCAGAGACACATTCTTGCTCTCTGACACTGTAAAAGACACACATGTTCTTACAGGTAGGTCCAATTCAGTGATCTGAAGACTTCTAATACATTTATTGTTTTGTTTACAGGCTTTCAGGACTGAAATGGAAAGATACGTATTATTCATTCTCTTTCCATGTGTTTTTTGCAGCATTTGCCTTTGTAACATTATTAAAGGATAAATTCATTTTTTTCTGGTCTGTCTTAAAACAATTCTCACAAGTTTATATGTATATTGAAAGTTATTGGTCACTGTAATAATTAATGCTGTCAATTCGGACCCTGAAGAGATCCTTCCTCTGCAGTTAAGAGATATGGCACAAGTCTAAATAGTTTGACATTTGGGGAAGCATGCTTATTTGCTTTCCTGCCGAGAGTTAGATGAGAAGATCATTACTTGTCTCACACCTGTATGCTAAATATAAAGCTACAGCATAGCATAAAGACTAGGCTGGTTCTGTCAAAAGGTTAAAGAATCAGCCTTCCAGCACCTGTAGAGCTCACTGATTAACACTTTACATCTAAATAAATTGAAGTTTTTAGTCTTTATGCTAACTAAAAAAATCCTGCTCATCTTGGGGCTTTATTAGTCAACTTCATAAACGTGCAGAGACCTGAAGGGAAATAACCGCATACATAACAGCATACGTAGCTACCTTACAGCTAACCCCTGTACAGTTGATACATTGACTGTTTGGGTCAAACAGACTGCACAAACGCTTCAGTGGTCAACTAACCTTTACACTATAATTTCACTTGGAGGGGTTTTCTCCACGGTCATTATGGATATGATTATCATTATCAACGAGTCTTTAAACGTACCTATGGCATGTGTACGTACATATGGCAATTCAGTTGACCTCTTGAATTTACTTCCGAACTCAGAAAGCTCTGCCAGATCCACAGCTAATTCCACAAGCACGGATGAATGTGTCTAAACATGTGGAAAATCTTCAGTTGAGAGTCTGAGAGAAGATGTTGAGCACCATAAAACACAGTAAAGTTTGGGCCGCCGAAGCTCCGAGTTAATTCATATTTTGCTTCTCGTCAGGAAAGTCACCAGTGAAGTGCTTTTGTTTTGTACTTGTGTTTGATGCCCTTGTGGATCTTGACCCCAGCACTACACCTCTATGGCTCTCTCTGTCTGATAGTGATGGTAATTGTGATTCCCTTCAGGGACACGAATCCTTCGATTCAGTTCACTTGAAAGATTTGTTCACTGATTCGTTAACCGGTTCGCGAACGATTTATGGTGATTTGGACGTTCGCGAACGAATAGGTGAGTCAGTGAGTCTTCACTGCGGCCGAGGGTGGGGGGGAGGTGCGAAAATAAAAACGGACCAAACCATTAGAGGAAGGGGTGACCAAACGTGTTCAATGTATAACCATGGGCCTAAGGAGGGTTGTAACCAGGGACAACACTGCAACATGTAAAACATGTACCTAAAATAAAACAGGATATATGTCTTTCTTCTACACAGCCTTTACACGACTCTCCCACTTATGTAACAGCGCAATGCACTCGGCAGGTAATGGACTGACTGATGTCAATAACGTAAACAAACATGGATGCGCCCTCACTTGAACTTGCAACAACTTTTATGTCCTTAAAAATATATAGTAAAGTAATATTAATAATTTTGAAGAATGACTCAAGAAGCAAACGTTTGAAATCAGGTAAAGAAAGAACGTCCCTGTTGAAAAAAATAAAATAAAAAAAGGAATTAAAATAACTGTCGGAAACAGTTTTGAACCGTTTCTGCCAGTTCTTTAGGTTCTTCGTTTGCCAAAAGCTTCAGGCTAACTATACTGCTGTAAGTTCGGCTAAAGCATTTTGACAGTATGCATATTGACATTGTCCTCTCTGGCAGACATGTATGGGCATTCTGTTAGCATTTCAGCTCTTAGTTGCATATTGTGGCGCTAATAGTTTTCACCTCCGGTGGGCGTGGTTTTTATCCGAATCTGATGACAGTTGGTGTGTTGTTTGGTCACTGTCAATCAAATCAAGCCTCACCCACACAGTCCAGTTTTTGAAGAAATACTTTTTAATTTTAAGTTTTTAGGGGCTTTAAAGTAAAAAACTCAACACTTTGGAGGAAAATTCAGTGTACCCTGCAGTTGGCTACAGCAAAGTTATATAGTCTTGCTTTAAACCAGCCCATTAAAACAGAATGACAAATCTTACTTTGTTCTAAAAATCGTTTTGGTCATACTGTGGAAACTCACTGTTCAGGAAAAGAGTTTAAATCTGCAGAGGCTGTCCTGCTTAAATATGGGTTCAATTGAAAACCTTTTAATTGAGGTGTTTGCACATGTTTTTTTTCTGCCTGAACTTTTGCTCTTTTAGAAGAAAAAGGGCTCCACATGAATGCTGCTATTGATGTTATGCTGTAACATAAGCTTGAACCACCCACACAAGCTTCTGAAAACACAGACACATACTTTAAATAATAAAACAGCTGAAAGTGCGTTGAGGAAAAAAAAGAAAGGTGTGGACTTGAATTACACCTCCTGTTTAATGACGAAAGGTTGCACAGATAATCCTTTAGTGCATGCAGCTAGATAGAATTTAAAAGCAGGCGTGTGTATACCTCCCGGGGGGCACCTGGTTGGATGTAGGTGGCGCAGATGTCCTTGGCCCTCCGCTGCAGGCTGAAGTTGTTGGACGAGTGTCTGTACTGCTCACACGCCAGATAGAACTGCAGATTCTCCTCGCTGAACTCAGAGCGCAAGAATGCTCCAAACACTGACACGCCAGCTAGGAGGAGGAGGAGGATGATGATAAGTGGGGCTTACCTCACCAACCATGCAACGTCACATTATGCATGTTACAAGAGAACACCCACACACAGAACACTGGCAACAACAATCCTTCAGGCCTAATAAGCACATGAGAAACACAAGTATTGCCAGCAGATTGCTGACACCACACATACAACATGTCACAGCTCACAAATGTCAGCTGCAGATGACAGCAATCCAAATTAGCATGGCACTGATAAGGAGGCCAAGTCACACAGAGTGTTGAGGTTAGTTCTCAGGAAAGCTCTGTGTACAGTACAGTCACAGCAAAGAGTTACCAGAACACATGGCATTCCTGAAGCATCAACTCAGCTTCAAACGTAGGAGGTCTTCATGTCCAGAAAGTCCAGTTAATTTCATAAGCATTGATACTGGACTTCCAGTAGCTTATGGCGGCTCTCTAATCAATCATATAATCAATAAAAGAGAACACGAGGTACTACAATATTACTCATTCTCTTCTTCTGATTAGATGCATCATGGTGGAAGGCATTTTAGCCAGTACTAAACCACAGTGAATAGACAACATAAAGTCAGTTAAAGGAGGGCACGCTCATGTTACAGCATTACTCTGTAGGATCTGGTTCTGCAAATGGCTCCCCATCGGTTAGAAAAAGCCTTTTCCAGTTCTTCCACTACAACCCACAGATGTTATACTGTGTTATGTTATACTGGAGTAGCACATCCAGGAACTGAGTGGACCACTGAAGACCTCTACCTAGGATGATATACTCATAGTCATTGTCTCAGACTGAGCACCGTATTTTAATGGTACTATTTTGAATAGTTCGAGCCAAGGCGTAGGGATACCCAAGTGATGTCAACACAATAAGTGATTTGTTTCTAATCAGTGCGGTCTAATCTTGTCCATGTAAAGTCAAGTCCAGTCAGCCTCCAGTGTTATGTTTATAAGTTGACTAAAGACAATGGCAGCCTCCTAGAAATATTTCTACATAACATTACAAGTACTACCCATCATTACCAGTAAACTGACTTTGATGTGAGGAGTCAGTGGAGTGCCCCTTTTACATTCTAGCACTTCAAGCATGCAAGTCTAAAGTCCCAGCAGTTGTTGGTCATACTGCGGTGAAAGGAATGAGACCCAGTGGCTGCCTGCTAAATATGAAAAGCACATTCACATATCCCAAATACCAGAGCATGATAAGCAATAATGTTAAGCACATCATTTGTACAACATAAAGACACTGTACAGTCTCTGAAGCAGAGAAGTCAACAGAGACAATACTGTGGCATTCAAAATATCCTTTAGTGTTGCCTGTGTTACCACAGGGTTTAATCAGGGCCTGGCCTGGTTTTGTTAATATGGGTGACAACATGAGTATGTCATTAGATATTGGACAATACTGAAATACATTAAGAGAAACATTATTATCAAGAAACAGAGGAATCCACCTGTGCAGAAGTGCCGGTTCCCTAATCACACAATGTCGCAACCATAATCCTTGTTAATGTCAGACTGGTCAAACATCCTCTAGCTGTAAAGACTTTTAAACAACTCTGTTATAGCAGTAATTTATAACAGTCATAATTTAGTATCTGTTCTATTCATAGAAGCTACAGTGCTGCTCTTTTAGCTTTATTGCACAGTGACCACTGACGTTGGCTCAGATGTCAACATCACTGCAGCAACATGTGAGTTCAGATGAAGACAAGGGGAATTTGAGAGTGCTTTGACTTTTAGTTGCACAAACATTTCTCCAAGGCAGAAGTGGTCAGTCAGTTAAATGTCAGGGTGAAGAGTTCAGATCAGAACCTCAGTGAAAAGAGCAAGAGGTAAAAGATGTACCCTGTGGAGCATCAAGTGTATCCTTGATACAAAGATGTTCAATGCATCCTACCGTATAAACTATTTGAAAGGCCTTTTTGTTTTAAAGTCTGACAGGCGAATTGGTAAAAGGATTGCACATCTTTTGCAGCCAATAAACCTGCACAAAGAACACAAAAATAAACTGTAATTCTCAAAGGCACCCCCAAAGGATGAAATGCACCCCTGACTGTGCTGCCAAGCAAATAGCCTCTCTGTGCCTCTCTGTGCTATATTCACAAACTCCAGCGCTATTGGCCACAAGCAGTTAGAGTGAAAATGATTAGCGTCTTCAGAGAGTCGGTGCTAACTGAGGCACATTTATAAGTGGGGTCACGCCCAGACTTTCCAGTGGTCATGTCAGCAGTGACTGTAGGCAGGTGAAGGCATCGGCATGTCAAGCGTTATTATGTAGATATTTGGAAGGAGAATATCACTTTCTGACTATAGCTAGTAGTCTGACATTTGTCCTGCCTCCTGTGTTCTTGGCACATTATTATTACTATTATTAACTTTATTACCATCACTTTACAATTCTATGTGGACCTTGCATTGTTTGTGCTACTGTATGTAATCTTTCTTCCTGCTTTCCCTCTCTCCCTACATGGATAATTGCAGTCTGACGCAAAACCAGGGCAAATTGCACTCCGCTGCAAAACTTTATGGGCGTGTTTGTGCTGTGACATCATCTTTTGTGAATCGGACTTTGAGACAGGGCAGATAGTGGCTGCAAGTGATGCGCAATTCATGGTGCTATCAGCAGGCGCAATCCATTCTGTGTTAATTTGCCTGTGAATTGTTTCCATTAGCTTAGGGTCTTCTACAGTTTAACTGGAACATTGCTACCTTTTATATTATTATTTTCACATATTGTTTCCACCCTCGGACACCCTCACGCTGCATGCATAAACAATAAGGGGACCCAACCATCAAAACATTTATGTACAGCATCAATGGTCTAAAACTGCATGGTCCATTTAATAGCATGAAACCTAGTGACCCAAGTGACGGGCTAAAGTTCTGCCAGCAGCCATTAGATCTTGGTAGCACTATAATTTATAACATTCAACATAGAATCTATACAATATACAAACATCATCTGAAATTGGCGGTTCGATCCCCGGCTCCTCCTGTCCATGTGTCGAAGTGTCCTTGAGCAAGACACTGAACCCCCAGTTTCTCCAGATTTAGAAGTCGCTTTGGATAAAAGCATCTGCTAAATGCCTAAATGTAATGTAATAAAACAGATACATTTAAATGGAATCCACTATGATTAGTGGATTTGTTCACAGAAGTTGAGTAAACGTTAAACCTTCTGTGAACTCGGATATATGAATTGCCTGTTGACCAATAGCAATAGTTCTGATGGTGCTGACATCCGAGCACGAAGATGCTGAGTCAAAAACTGAGTTTTACCATCTAGTCAGTCGTGAGACAGTGTGATGGTCAAAATATATTTACTTAAATTAACTGTGTTAACTTGCGGTATCGTTAGCAACGGAGAGCATACGAAGTCACTACGTCGCTATGCTTCCGTCACCGACTACTACAAATTAAGTTTGCTGTAGTGCCTTGGTATTCAAGTTACTGTTCATGCAACAGCTGGTGACCAGAACTGCATGTCATACCCCCTCTCTCTCACCCTGTTTCCTATCTGCCTCTTCACTCAAACTGTTCTTTTTTGGTTTGACCATGCACTAAGGGCCTTAATATACTCTATAACAGACAAGCAAAAGTGCACATGGTTCTGTTTATACTTCATTGGGTATAGTATCGGTAAAGTTCATGCATACGATTGCAGCTATGCAGACATGCAAGTAAAGTAGACTTTTGCCTACAACGCTCATTACACCTTAGACCAGTCAAAACACCCATAAGGAACTAAAAATGTGAAGATTGTCCTGATGACAGAAATATAGAAAAAGTGTTCGATAAAAGTGAAAAGGGTTCATCCTGTAGGGAGCATGTTTGTGCTCAGTACATTTCATGGCTTTTAAATTTGAATATTTCTTCAATACACGTATAAAGATTTGTGTGAAAATCTCATTCATTTCTAACTCCACCATATCTGGCCAATGATCTTTCTGGATGATCCAGCAGATTCAGCTGAGAGCTTTCATCTTCCATATGCAGGTTTTACTCCACCACTGACGTCTCCATATTTAAATGCCCAAAGCAAATTAAATGGAAATATGGTCCTCTGTATTGCCACCCATTGCTCTGCCTCCAACAAGTGTTTGGCTAAATAAATATCCAATCTCAGAAGAAAGCAAGACTCACTCTGGCTGGCCAGCAGGGCGTTCAGGGACACGGCCCATTTTTCCAGCTCTTCTCGACTTATCTTCCTCTTATTACTGTGGCCCACCTGACTCCACTGACGCATGAAGAGCAGGCGAGACCTCCTCTCTGTAGCACTGTGGACCAGGATCCCATAAAGACAGGGAGAGGCAGCAGTTGTCAGCCAGAGGACATCGTATCAAAATATACTGCCATCATCACATCTCAAACGGTTCCCAAAACAACACATAGCTTCATAACCATTTTGCAAGGGTAAAATTTTAAAATACTGATTCACCTTGAGGATCCAATGGATTTCATCTTAAAACATCAAATGTTGGCTTGACAAGGCATTTTAAGTTGTATTCATTTACAATTAACAGAAACTAAATGGGATTCTTACCGGTCTTTCTCTTCTGAGTTGAGCAGATTTGAATTTGAGGAATGAGGACTCTGAAACAGAAATCACAAAGTTAAATGGAGAGCTTCCTCCTGTTCACTCTCTGAAATTCCAATAAAGCAGTTTTGAATGGAAATCTTTCCAGGTTTCACTGTGACATAGAACTGGGGTTAAACCTCTAAATTAAACTACAGCAATGACAGTTGAGAACCTGCAAACATGTATTGTAATTACAAGGCAAGGTAAAGACCACAGTTAATCCGACCAGAGGGAACGGTCGGGCAAGGCCCACCCATGAAAGAGGTAGACATCGGACGAAGACTGTTTCATCACAAGTTCATAGAACCATAGTTACTAATTTGAATAGTAGTAGTTTGACAATCCCAACTCACATGGTCATCAGCAAATGGAGCCCCAGTTGTTGTGGAGATGGGCATATTGACACAGTAGCTCAGTAGCTATATGATTTCATCCATAGTACTTGAAGGACATTATGTTTGTGTTGGCTTCAAATGTTAAACCTAACTAATGAGTTAAGCTTAACCAGTCAATATTTCATATTATCACTATTGGTATTGTGAAAGTGATGAGCCCGCTGAGAACCAGCTCTGCAGGTGGCCTCAGCTGTATCTCTTTGAGTTCACTGATTTAGTTTTCCAGCCCACAACTTTAGTTTTTTTGTTGAGTCTCACTGCAGCAGGCAGCCATATCCAGCCCAGAAACACAACTCCAAGTGAATGTGTCTGCTGAATGTATAAAGAGGCAACTGTTTTTCTAGCATGATCACAACATTTCAATGTGTACATTTGTAAACATCTGCTTTCATTTTAGTTGTTATTGCAAAGCAATATATACATTGCAAAGAATACACTTAAAGTCAATCCTTGACTAAATTAAAGGTTTGAAGTCTATTTAATGGAATACTGAGATGTACAGAAACCAACTGCTGAAAAGAGGGAACCCATGTCAACAATCTAGAACCCTACAGAAGGCTTCAAAAATGTTGAGCAGTAAAGTAACATTTGGTAAGATTTATACCAAATATAGGGTGGCCATGAGAGCGCAATGCACTGCAACAAAACACCTGCAAATAGACAAAACACAAGAACATTAAAAAAACATCTTAATTAATTTAACAACACATGCACGATTTCGACAAAATGCTGCAAAGTGAGAAAGCACAACCAAATACAGAAATGCACTCTGATCAGAATGATCTGAACAATCTAAAATAAAAAAAGCATACATTTTAGCTCATTTTCCAACACTACTGACCGATAGCTGACTTCCATAACTTCAGGAGATGCAAACCATGGCAACGTCAAGCTTGTCTTAGCAGTGTCCAGGTCCATTCATCACTTTGTAGTGCTTTTTTGTCTCTCTGGTTGTGTTTTGTGTCTCTGCTTGTCTCTCTGGTTGTGTTTTGTGTCTTTTGTTGTGTTGTGTGTCTCTGATTGAGTTTTGTGTCTCTAGTTCTGGTTGTGTTTTGTGTATCTGGTTGTGTTTGGTGTATCTGGTTGTGTCTCTGCTTGTGCTTTACGTCTCTGCTTGTGTCTCTGCATGTGTTTCGTGTCTCTGCTTGTGTCTGCTTGTGTTTTACGTCTCTGGTTGTGTTTTGTGTCTCTGCTTGTCTTTTGTGTCTCGGCTTGTCTCTGGTTGTGTTTTGTGTCTTTTTTTGTGTTTTGTGTCTCTGGTTGAGTTTTGTGTATCTGGTTGTGTCTCTGCTTGTGTTTTACGTCTCTGCTTGTGTTTTGAGTATTAGCAGTGCGTTTCTGTATTTGATTTTGTTTTCTCACTGTGCATTTTCTAAATGCTGCATATGTGAAGATGTCTTCGTAATCTGCTTGTGTTTTGTCTATTTTGCATGTTCTCTTAAGTTGCAGTGCACTGAGCTCTCTAGGCCACCATCCAAATGGGCTACATGTTCAACCCTTTCATATGAATAACCTAAATTAGGTTTGGGACTTTTTAAAGACCTGCCTATTTGCTGCTCTGCTCTTCAATGTAGGCTGAAACTTTACTGTTGTCCCACCTGCACAAACAGACTCTTGAGGTGCAGTTTAGCGGCTGACAGTTTCGGTTTATGGTGGGGCCTGTGCTGGGATTTGAAGAGGAAGGGGTTGGAGGATGACGATGGAGATGGGAGAGGCTGGTCGTCTCTCTCTACACTCTCTGTGCTGCCCTTGGCGGTCGGGGCCAGCTGGCTGTCACTGTAGGCCCTGCAGCCTTCACTTATGACGCACACTCCGAGGTGGCTCTTGTCCAGTTTCTTGTTCAGGTTCTCTACACTGACACTGTGCTCCTTGGTCAACCCCTTCTTCTCCACCTCACCGGAACTGGATCTGGGCTCCTGGATGGTGGGAGCCAGGCCAGCTGATCCTGGGTCCAACTCATCTTCCTCCACCTGATGTGTGTAGGTGCCAGACTCCCGGTTCTTCTCATCATCTGGGTTGTTCAGTGCCACCCTCTTCCATGGCAGGAAGTCAAGATCCAGGAGGGATCCCTCAGAGCTGAATCTACGCATGGCAGCTGTATGTGAACTCATGGAGAAGGGTAGTAAAAGGAAGTGCTGCAAAAAAGTGAAAAAGACAAGTAAAGGCTAGAAATTAGGTCAAAGGGTTAATAAAAGATCAGAGATGCAGTCAGAGCTCCAGTGAAGCAGCTCTGACTGCAGAGCTCCTCTTTAAAGCAGAGGAGGCTTTAAACTTGGACAATTAGAAAAAGGGCTCACAGAAACAATGAATTGTTCCACATTTCACAGCAGCCCACTTGGGAACCAACTTACCTTATGAAATCTTAGAAACACCCTTTAACATTAATTTATGCACACACACACACACACACACACGTTAAATTACATTAATGTAAGTCTAGATTATTTTGGATTAGATACAGCTGTCTGGTCTTAGAAAGTTTTATAAGCACCTTAATCTTAATTTAAGAAATTTAGGGATTTAAAAAAGGGGTTCCTGTACCACCAACATACACAAACAGACACAATGCAAAGTTGTTTTACTGTAAATTTAGCCCAAGTAGCTCCATCTATTGCATTGCATTACTTTATCTTAACTTTGCTAAAAGACAGCAATATAAAATCCAATGTTTTACTTTTTAATCTTGAAAAGGGGTATTTTACTTTGACAGGACAACTATTTGATCACATCACATGACCAGAAAATCCTGTTTGCACTTCTTTTTCCATGGACACACGACTATGAGAGGATCGTGATCTGAAGACTCCCAAACTTGGACCAATTGTTTGATATTTAGACAAAATACCTTCAAATAAAAAATTGAAATACTATCTGGGATAAGTTAACTTTTCATTTTCACCATTAAAACATGTTTGGATGTAATACAGTTTTTGTGAAATTAATTTGTTGCCATATGGCAACAATATGCAAATATGGAAGTAATCTGTGTGCATTCAACCTATTGGACTGTAATTGACTTACATTGAAAACATTATTTTTATTTTGTAATGTCAGATATGTTGTAGCTGTAACTTTTTATTTGAATTATAAGTTACACACCACTGGGAATCATACTTTGAAGAGAAAGAATTGTGATATCCCAACCAAATTATATGTTAGTCCACTTTTGTGTACATTTCTAGTCAATGACCCTATACATTTTAACAATGTTAATAGTACCATACATTCCAAATAACCATTTTAACTGTGTAAATACTGGGTTATACATTTTACTAAGTTTAAGTTGTATTTGTTTAGTCTTCTTTTTAATAAAATTCAGATTTTAAGGTACTTTCCACAATTGCGCATTGTTGCCATATGGCAACAATTTACCTACTACCCCCCTTAAATAAAAACTATTCCAAAAATGTTATTATTTAAGCAATTTTAAGTAATAAAAACCCATTAAACATTTTTTTATCATGTTTAAGTAATAATTCATGCAATAGAGGGTTAACCATGTCCTTTCTTCAGTTGGATCTTGATTAGAAGTGAATTTCTATATACAGACAGTTATACCACAGTTCTGAGGTATATATATATATATTATTAATTTTTTACATGGGCATCAATTATAGACAGGCAGCTGTAAATTATAGTCAAAACCATTGAAGCCCATTAAAGAACTAAGAGCAAAGAACAGATCAAATGGGAAAATTTACCTCATATAAAAGAATTGATCCAAAATCATGACAGGCATAGTTTTTGACTTACCATGTCATAATTTGGGCTGTTAGAATTTCTAAATTACATTTTGACTTAGTTTCTCATACTTTTCTCGACTTAAAAAGTGAAGTCAAAATTTTATTTGATCTCTTCATTTTTACTTAGAAATTCCAATGTGTTTATATCTTTAAGTTTTTACTTCAAAAGTTAAAACTTTTACTTAGTCGTATAATTTTGACTTTGTTTTAGCATTTTGACTAACTATGAGTTTATCATTTCAAACGTTTCATCCGTTTTATTGTCCTGAATACTGAATAGTACCGAGTGAAAACGAGTCAGCTCGGTCCTGAATGCTACCACTGTGCCGTGTTATGTTGTATATTGCCGTATGATAGTGTCAATGAATTAGAAATCTACCGTTGGCTGATATTTGGACTCATTTACGCAAGTCAACGCTCTACTGCGGTGAATTAACGTCGGTGTTTTTTTACCTCTTCGCCCAGCAGTTATTAAGCTTTCTCCATGGCAGATCGTGAGATCCCTCCAGATCTTATGAGCAACATGTGCATTAACTGAAAGTTCGGGATCCAGCCAAGCCGATTTCACGTCCCCAAAGAAAGCGCAGTCCAACGTGCAACGCTCCTGCTGCCTCGAGATTTGTTCTCAGCTCAGTCAGACCTCCCTTCGCCTGCAACACTATCATATGCCCACAAACATGAATTGAAATAGAAGACGGACATCAGGAAAAGTTCCTTAAAGCCCTCCCCCCCCCGACACTTGAATGGCACACATAGGCCTCCTCCTCAGGACTGCTGCCACACCTTCACTTCTTTCTGTCTGGACTTGTCCGTCAGACCGGGACTTCTTGAGAAGAGCCGCCTACACACACACACACACTCCTTCATTCGCATAATTTGAGGTGTGTCCAGGAAAACATACGACAAGCAAGTGATACAGGCTGCAGTTCACTAGAGACAAGAGCGCTCAGTATGTGTGAACACAAAATTCTGAAGGATACATACAATCCATTGCAACAACTAATACAACAACCAATCAATGCTACATAAACTACTAATACTACTACTGGGCTACAAAGAATGATTATAATGATTAAGATAATAAAATTAATTATACTTTTTGTTTACTTTTCAGCACATTTAATCAGATATTAATACAAATTTGCTGAACACTTGGAACACTTCTTAAAAGAACAGTACACTTTCAGCCATCAAAACACAAAAGCGCTCAGGCACGAAACAGACACTTCTCTTGACGTCATTCGGGTCCTTTGACGTTGCGTTCAGTGCCGTGTTCTATTTGGGGAAATTAAACTAACGGATGACATGAATGCGCTCACACTCTAAACAAGAGGTTCCCTAAAAATACAATTGTCCATGTAGCAAACTTTAAATCAAAAGCAAGACCCCTAACCAGGTTTCCGCTGAACGTGGACAACGATCTCCCCAGGAGAGATTAGCTAGTAAATTGAGATTGTGTAACGTTAGCTAGCTGGCTAGAAAAGCTAATAACAACAACAAGGCTCTGGGACTGTATTCTGTAACCAGGTGCCGTCTGATTATTTTACAACATTTATTAGTTTGATGGCAGATAAAGGTTACTAGCTTTATCATATAGCTGCAGCCTGGTTCCTCTTTCCTCCATTCCAAATATGAAAGATAATCCCAAATGCACAATAGTAAACATTAGCTAGTTAAAGCTCTAACTTCATCCTTTTTTCAGACATTCTGGAATATGGCTGAATCCAGCGGCATTATTGAAGTCACTGTGAAGACTCTGGACTCCCAGAGCAGGAGCTACAAAGTCCAAGGCGAGGTAATGCTCTTACCCTGATTTAAATACTCTCTGTTCCCTGCCTGTTTCAATAGTAGTGTAATGTGTGTTGTCCCCCAGCTGACAGTGAAGAAGTTCAAAGAGCACATAGCATCATCAGTGGAGATCCCAGTAGACAAGCAGAGACTCATCTACCAGGGCAGGGTGCTGCAGGATGACAGAACGCTGATTGAATACAGTGAGTAAATGAAATCTGCAACATTGAACACGGTGGAGCAGCATGATTTAGAACCAACTGTAAATGTGTTTTTATCACCTGCAAAGTATAGGGAAGCTGATTTTTCACCTTTGCATTTGACTTCAGATCAGATCAGATCAGAAATACTTTATTAATCCCAGAAGGGAAATTGTTTTTTGATACAGTTGCAGTGCTCAATAGAAGTTATTGAAGAATAAAAAAGTCAGCAGTCAACCAGTCAACCAGTCCACCAGTGTCAGCAGTGTCAAAAAGATTTTTATTATTTATTATTTCTGTGCATAATTAGCCCATTCAAATATAGTCCCCACCACCCTTAATGTGGAGTAAAACTGAAGTTGAATAATCAATTAATAATTAATTGCTGCATTAGTCCCACTTGTGTTTTTATTTCCCATAATAGCTTTCAAAAGAAACATGAGTGCTCTTATGCTAGCAAGACTATCAAGGTTCATTCAAAAAGTCAAACAAACAACAAAGACATTTGACAGGGAGAAAAAAAACTGCTCATGCTCTTCAGTTAAACATATGACCAAATCGATCTTGCTGTGGATTTCACTGACAAAATAGCAAGAGAGGAGACACATTTGTAAATATATGTATATGTTATTTCTATAAAACTGGCTTCTAAAGTTGTGCTAATGTGCGCAGTTAGACTGAACCAAAAGCTGAGCTAAAAGAGGCTAAACGGCTCAAAAGAGCTGATGACATTTCTCTGTGGGCTCATCACTATGAAGAACATCTTTTATACATATAGTCATTTGTAAAAATATTGATTAGAGTAGCTTATGTCCTTCAGCTAGCAGTGTGGTTGCAGTGTAATGAGTGAACACCACTGGTGGAAACCAAACACGTCATACAATAAAGATAAATCTATGTCAGATGTTGACAAAATGACCATGGAAATATTCTTATCAGGAATATTGTTGACCACTATGTATTACCACTCCTTTTGATTACCCTTACTACCAAAAACCATCTTTATTCTGGATCACAAGCATCAGTACTAAAATAATAAGTGCTGCAACTAATGGTACTTTTAAAAAATTAGTTGTTCATATAATTGTTTAGTATGGTAGTGTATTGTTGCTTCCATGACAAAAAGTTATCTTTTTTCATCTTTAAATAAAGTATATGAAATGGAAAATAGTGGCAAATCATCGTACTGGAGAAGCAGTAACCAGTGCTTGTTTTACATTATGTAATGAAGTCCATCCCTTTGTTTCTCCCTCAGATGTAGATGGGAAGGTAATCCACCTGGTGGAACGCGCCCCACCTCAGGCCACCACGTCCGGTTCTGGGGGTGCTGGTGACTCTACAGGGAGGGCAGAGGGTGGAAGCAGCAGCCGCCACAGCTCAACCTCCTCCCAGGGTATACCACACGACCGCAACGGCAACAGCTATGTGATGCTGGGGACCTTCAACCTGCCCGTCAACATCATGGATCCCCAGCAGATACAGGTGGGGCTGTCCCTGCTGCATGTGAACAAAGATTTCACAATCTTTTTTTGAAGGCAAGAATGGTGTCATGCTTTGTGACAGATGGACTTTGTTCTGTAGATGTCTGTTCAGCAGATGATGGCTGGAGTTGGTGAAGCTGGAAGGAATGCCAGGGTCAGCACCAGCTCCGGGGTAAGTCTCAGCATTCACCGTCTTTTTAGCTCTACGGTCTCACTCTTCCTGTAAAGCTGACGGATGTTTGTATAGAACAATGCCTCGGTGGACGTGCAGATCAACTTGGACCAGTCAGTGCCAAGTGAGGCCAGGATGAGGCTGCAGCTGGCGGAGAACCTGCTCAGAGACGCTTGCTCTCTGATCCACAGGCTGGAGGTACAGTACACGTACTGCTTTTGATACCTACAGTAGGCTGTTATTATTTACAGCCTGATAACATTAGGAAGTATTCGATCATCAGTTTATCATAAGTTAGGCTACTAAAAAAGGCATCATCGTTATGTTCATTTCATGGATTTTGCTACTCCAGAGTTAATCTTGTTCTTTCCATTTGGTACGTTCCAGTTATCTGTGTTTTTAGTTTTGGGACTACAGTTCCCATCATGCTATGGGTCATTTAAACAGGGAGTGTACTGTAATGATGCCATACAGTCAGTGGATTTATTGTTGGTTACAGCTGAGCCCCGTTGTTTAGCCTAAAGTTGGATAACATAGTCGGGATGCAGTATATGGATAGCTATGAGGGGGAAGAAGAGGAGGAAGTGCAAATATGTCTTAAATGTATTAAATGAGGGATGTTGATGAACTTAATTGAACTTAACTTAATCAATAGGTTTCATAAGAGACTGAAAATTAGAAAATGAAACCATCAACATCATTACTTTTTTCTTAAAGTACTACAACATTATTCTCAATCTCTTGGTTTTTTAATACTGCACCATGGAAGGTCATGCTACATCAGCTACTATCACTTTCAGTTTGCACTGTAACTGGAAGAAAAGTCTAGTGTCATCATCTCTAAATAGATCTTTGGATGTTTATTGTCAATTTGGAGAAATATCACTGGTAAACTGGTACATCATTCACATGTGTGCATGTGTTCCCATTTGACTAAGTTATGACTTTGAGAAGAAGATTTTTGATGCAGAAAGCATTCTTTGGGTTAAAAGAATAAACCAAGATTTTCTCCAAAAAGAGAGGAGAAGAGAGAAGTTTCTGCAGAGCTCACTGGCTCATCAGATGGCTGCTTTTAATTTTCAGTTTTACATCACATTAATGGAACAACATGGCCAACCACAGTGCTGAGTGTGCACGGGTGTTTGTATGTGATGTGTTCATGTGTTGTAGGGAGTGTCCAGTGACAGTGGCTCCCATTCACATTCAGAGGTACCTCAGTCCTCTTCTTCCTCGCTGCCATCTTCCTCCTTTGTTAGAGGGGCTGTAGCATCACAACCCATGGACACCAGCTCTCCACCTGCTCCATCATCCTCCACCTCCACCCAGACTGAGGGACTAGCCAGCACTGGGCCCAGGTAAGTCAGTTGTGGACTAAATGGCCACATTATCACCCGCCATTAACATGTGATTTGTGTCTGGATACGTTGTCTGTATATTGGAATCCTGCATATTGATTCTCAATATGCAAATTAGTTAGGCGGACATGGCACATCCAAGATCAAGGGATGGAATGCAAAACAGTTTGGCGTCATTCATTGTTAAATCACTTTTTGCCAGGGAAGACTTGCTAGCTACTACTACTACTACTTGAGCCAGCCAGAAGAGGCGGAGTTACGTGACCTTTCAACTTGACTGTAGTCCCACTGTATGGATTGCATTTACACCTGGTTAAAATCTGATTACAATGCAAGCCTGACCACCTCCAAATGTGATCTGGCTCATCCGATCAAGTCACAATGCGTTCTACATGCATTTGCACTTTGCGTTAACATGCATTTTTCCTTATACAGATGACATGTCTGACTATTACAGTTGTCCAAGTATTCTTTTTTAGTTTGTTGTTTAATTGATTCATTAAGTTATTTTTATGAGTTTCATAATTGCTGATTAGATTACGTTTAAAGCCACTGCATTGTTTTACCTTAAAAAGCACTACGGATGCTTCTTCAGAATTCCTTAAAATGAACATGGACAGTTAACTTAATAACTCTAAAAATAAATAAGTAACAGGCACATCCAAGCAACTCCAGGTCCAGTATGTATACTGGACCTGTGCGGTGTGCGGTGTGCGGTGTGCGCATGCGCTTATAAGTGCGTGCTGCCTGATACGGTTGCTCTGCTCGTCTTACTTGCTCTTTTAAATCTTTTTGTTATTTAACTTTGTACTTATGGGTTTTTTTGTTTGGTGTTGACTTGTTGGA
>JAVQJD010000403.1:0-15922 GCA_036023655.1 Nannoperca australis
ACAAACAGACTCAGGAACAGCTTCTTTCTTAAAGCTGTTAACATATTAAACTCAAACCCGCACTGACAGCATTTCTTGTTTAATATCTACCCCATACCTGTGCAATATACAAAATACCCGTGCAATATACAACTACTGTGCAATATAGAACTACTGTGCAATATACAACCACTGTGCAATATACAACCACTGTGCGATATACAACCACTGTGCAATATACAACCACTGTGCAATATACAACCACTGTGCAATATACAACCACTGTGCAATATACAACTACTGTGCGATTTGCAACTACTGTGCAATATCTCTGGAGGTATTTTTGTGTCTTTTTTAAGCAGTCAAAAAAATGGTTTGAGAGAGAAACTTTCCACACTTTTGCTTTGCGAATCTAAAAGTTGTGCTTCCTGTTCCGCTGTATTCCGTGGGCGGGACCTACGCTGAAAGATGAATGACATGTTTCTATTGGCCAGTTTTCATCGGAGTGACAGCTTGGCAACATGCCCTCAGTTAACGAGAGACGCTGTTTTGAAGTCCGCCGGAGGAGAGCGGAGAAAGTCGATATGAATGTAAGTTTCTTTCCACATAACTTCCTTACTTAGCAGTAATGTTGTGTTTGAGCTAGATTGCTTTTGTTTAACGAGCTGTGCTGTTGTAATGGGTTGAACAAATACGTATTATTTTTTCATCTTAGCTGCTTGTCCAGGTACGCTGCTATTATTATACTTTTGTTACTTTGGTCCTAGCTCTCTGCAGGTCATGCACTAGGTCCCCCCGTGTGGTTCTGGGTTTTTTGCTCACTGTTCTCGTGATCATTTTTGTAGGTCACCAAATACTTATTTTACCGAGGAATTTACCAATTAATTAATTAAAAATCCTACAATGTGATTTCCTGGATTCTTTCCCCCCATTCGGTCTCTCATAGTTGAAGTGTACTTATGATGAAAATTACAGGCCTCTCTCATCTTTTTAACCCTCTTACACCGGACATGTCGGCGCCGACAGGTTTTTAAATGCCTTGTTCTAATTACCGTAATTCCTAGACCGTTTGTGCTATAAAAATAATTCCAACAGTTCCTGAAAGTAGAGCGAATGGTCTTTGCAGCATCTTGGTGTAGGAGTTAAAATAAACCATACAGAGTACCAGAGTACATCGGAGACTGATGGCAATGCTACTGGTTTTTCAGAAATTTTGTTTCAAACCAAAGCATTGGACAAATAAAAGTGTTGACCTGATGATGGTGTTAGATGAAATGCCAGGGGATCAAGTATTTGATCTTCACTCTGAGGAGAACGTGAACGTGTGTGCTAGATTTCTTGGTAATCCATCCAAAAGTTGTTTCACTAAAAGCCAAACACGTAAACCTCATAGTTCTGCTGGAGGAAAAGTCATTAGGATTCATCCTATGGACACTATGAATGCCTATACTAAATCTCATGGCAATCCATCTGTTGAGATATTTCAGTCTTAACCAAAGTGGGACTGACTAATCAACAATGCCATGCCAGGTTCCACACTGCTAGCATGGTTAAACACTGTGGGGCTGTCAGTACTTAAAGGTGGATAATGCAACTGGAGCAAGGCCATCAGTGATGTTTTAGTGCCTTCCTGCCACTCCCTGATGTGAATAGAATAGAAAGCCTTTATTGTCATTATACACAGTACAATGAGATTTGAATAAGTTCTAGACTAAACAAACAAGTAGCACCTGTGTTGATTTTATTGCTGGCTGTAATCTTGGAACCCAAATAGGGGCAAAGAGGGCGAGATAGAATGGGTGGAGCGAGGACATCGTATTTACAAGCAGCAACCACCATAGCTGTTTCAAAGATCTGATAAGCAGAAACACTTAACACCAAAGATGCCATTCATTTTATGTGTTCAGACTTTGCAAACAATAGACAGGGCTGGGTTGTTGTTTTTTTGGCAGCATTTAGGTGCTTTTTCCCTGGACTGGCTGTTTTCCAAGCAGAAGAACGACTCTACCACCTGGCAGTAGCTGTTATAAACCACATATTTACATTTATAGGTAACTGCAGAGTCTGTGGTTGGTAAATGTATTTGCTCTAATTGAGGGACGACAAGCTATTCTGTCTGTTTAGAAAAACGACTTTTTAATTAAACAAAAAAACCCAGATGCCCCAGTTTTCCACCAGCACTTAAATGCAGCATGCAACCAGCATTAATATAGTGAAAAATTCCCAAAAGCAAGTAACCTGATCCGTGTGTGACAACAGACATTTGTAAGCGCAGGAAGCTTTTTGAAAGCGAAAATTATTTTTAAATTATTTTTTTTCAGTTACAAATCATGTAATACACATTTACAAATCATACTGAAACTACATTCATTCTGTACACAATGACTCTAAAATCCTCACCACATTATTGTTGATACCCTCGTGGAAAATATGACTTTATCCCCATAAGACACATCAGTCAGTGAATTCAAATAAATTTGACTTTTTATTCAATCCCATACATTTCATCCATTCAGCATGGTTTAGGAGCAGGCAATATATATCTTGACAAAATAATATTAACAAAACAAGATGAGGTACAACAGAATCACAGCAGCATTAAGTAAAAAACCTTCTTGAAAATGTGTGAAATGAGCACAAGAGCAGAGGGCAGGATACATGACATGGATTACATGAGTCTGCCAGCAACAACTGTTGGACCCCGTTCTCTCCGGTTTAACTCTTTGACTGCAGGCAGCAGAAGTAATCAGATCTTTTACTTCAATAGAAGCACTAATGCCACGCTGAGGAAATACTCAGTTGCAAGTAAAAGGCCTGCATTGAAACGGTTAGTTTTAGCTTGAAAATATACAAAGTTAAAGTACTCATTATGCAGGATGGCCCATTTCAGAATAATATATATGTTATTGGATTAAAATTTGTGTGCTCAACACTTTAATGTTGCAGTTGGTAACGGTGGGGCTCATTTAAATGTATTTTTATATTTTACATATTACTTTACATACTGCTGGGTAGCTTGTGAATTTCCCCCTTGGGACCAATAAAGCCTTATTGAAATAATATCTTCATTTATTGCTTGATTATTTTTGTATTGTTTATCTGAATCTACAAAGTAGTAACAGAAACTGTCAGATAAATGTGGTGGAGTTAAAAGTATAAAGTGGCAGAAAATGGAAATAAGTGGGAGAATAAGTAAAGTACAAGTACCTCAAATTTGTACTAAAGTAGTCTTTTAGTAAATGTACTTAGTTACTTTCTACCACTGACTGCAGGTAAGAAAACCATAAGCTTGAGACTCGGGTTAATTTCACTTCTGCTCTTTTCAAACATTGTGCTCATTTCACAACAACTCGTGACACTGAGCTGGTGAAAATAATAAATAAATTGGACAAGTGCATGCATGTACAGAGAGGGCACATTCGTTTTTGTGCAAACATTTTGGTGCTCCAGATCTCACACAGACTTAGCTACATCTTACACTCGTGTTGCTCGCTGTAGAACATGCAGCACTACGACCGAAGCCATTTTAAAGCATCAACACAGAAAACTGCAAATAACTGGAGCGTTGACTCGTAAAATTCAAAAGACAACAAAGAGCAAACCAAAGTCACATAAACACACATGTAATTAGAGGGAGTTACAGTCCTGCATGCCATATGTGGTGTACTGTGGAAAGGCGTGAGAGGCAAAATCAAACAAACAAAACAAGCAAAAAGCCAATATGGGAAAGTCTAATCAAGCAAAACTGTCGCTGGTTAAGTTCCATCCAAATTACACAAAATGTTATTGTCAGTCAGAATAACACATACACTTACATTCATTTCCATTAGCAGTTAAGGCAAATCTGCTTCCTAAGCGTTAGATTGATAAAACATCTGTGAAAAACTTTATTTGCCGTTTTATAGTTTATGAAAGCTAATGTTTGTCATGTTTAATGCTTCTGTCGAGGATAACACACATGAAATGCAGTTCTGTTCATGTCGTATTGGAAGAAAGAGGAAGAACAGAACACATTTCTGCACTGACATTAAAACGTTTTCAAGTGTTGTTCATGGATTTACAAACCACAAAGTGGCACGAATGGTTTTACAGGAAATCTGTAAGTCAACTCAACATGATGACGTTGGTATCACAATGATCCATTGTCAGTTTGCCAACATTTATTTTCACTTCTTTTTTAATGAGGAGAAGTACTGTATCAACTCCTGAACCGTGTGGATTCATGTTCTAAAAAGCAACACAACTCTTAAATTTGTTTCCAGCAACATATTTATGAACAAAAGGTAAGAGACAATAAAGATACTTTTTAAAGAAAAGAAGAAAAAAAAATCTACAGCATAATTTGGATGGAAATCCATCTGAAGACAGTGCGTCACAGTTTTTCATAGCTAAACTTCTACAAGGTATAACTGAACCTCTGGGATGCACAACAATAAATAGACCCCAAAAAAACATCATTAGAATAGATCACCAAACAAATCTAAAAGGAATGTTGAGCACCCTCCCGGGGATTTTCCTGTATGTCCTGTAACAATGTCTCCATTATCAGTGCCATGACAGTCATGTGAATTGACTTCATTGTGTTTCTTGGAAAACCACGATGACGCATTTGATGAGGTTTACTGGGGAGTGCTTTCAGAGCTTACAAGTTAGGGTAAGAGTGAGAAATTAATTTAACTGAAATAAATATCCTCATGGCTTTTAGTAGTACCCATTCACACACATGCATGTGTGTGTGTGTGTGTGTGTGTGTGTGTGTGTGTTCTTTAGCTGAGAAGCTCCAGGTATGTGACAGGCACTTTTCCTTTCTGGTTTCCTCTCTCTCCAATCAGCCAGTCTGAGTCCATTCCTGGCACTGTGTAAACTGTAATGAGCTGGAACACAGAGGACAGGGACATTATTCCAACAAGTCCAATATTCAACATGTACAGCCAGAGCAAAGGTTGACTGGATTAAAGAGGCTTTGAAACTAAATAAAAAATACCTAGAAAAATAACTTCACAGTATAAGACTCCAGTTTCACAGAGGGACAATACAGCGACAAGCTGGTGGAAATTAAACTGAAAAGGGGAAGAAAGAATGTCCTTGTTATTAATGACATCAGTGATCGTTAAGTGAACTGCAGTCGGCATTCTGTTAGATTCATGCCACGTAGCTAAGTTACAGCTAGCTGGCTTAGCTTAGTGTAGGTTACAGCTAGCTAGCTGGCTGGCTGCCTCTGTGTTGTATTGCTCCTAGACAGCAATCGTTAGTTTGCTTTGTACCGTTGTATCATTTACTGTTGGCTACAATCAACACAGTTTGTCATCATACATAAGTTAGTATCGTGGATCACTGGACATTATTTTGCTAGCGATAATATTAGCAAGCAAGCTAAGGTTAGCTAGCTAGCTGTAACTTAGCTACACTGCATGGATCTGGGGTTGGTTGCTTTGTAATATTAGCTGATGGCGGGTCCGGTTGTTTGTTGATGTTGGAGGACTTCATTTCTAAGTGTTGCACACTGTAGCTGCTGTATGGGAGCTTGTTCTAGTTTGTTGCTTATTGTTTATTGTAGTTTTGTCTTACCTACCTCCTGAAGTGCACTTAACAATGCAATATGCCTTTGGGATAAACAAAGTACTCTTTCTATCTGTTAGTGGTTTTGCCATTTATGACAGCAGTAATAACTCATGAGGAGATGTTTTTGTCCGGGGCCAACGTTCTTGTAATGTATTTAATATTCACAAATTGCGGATTCTAATGTCATCACCGGAGCATTGTGGTTGGTTCGCTCACTCCCTGCAAACGCGGCTTTCATCAGATGGACATAAGCCTTTACATACTTGTCCCTGCAATGTTCCTGCTTTCATTTACGCACAGTCGTACCGGCATTTACCCTGACTAGTTATGTGTAGTTCATGAGTAAGTTCAATGAACTACTCCTTTCCTATGAACTAATATGAACTACTCCTCTCAGAGACTGAGTAAGTCGTTCATTTGGCTGCACATGGACATTTCGCCACAATGTATGAGTTTCGTTTTTCCCACGCTCCTCTCTAAGGAGCAGTTCATTTCACACGTGACAGCTACACAGGCTCAGGATTGGACAGAAATGAGTAGTATGAGCAGTTCTACTTCATTTTTACATGACAGCTGGCTGGGCGCACAGACAGAAACGTAAATGAGTAGCATGGACTGCTACTAGATTTAGCATAGGAAACAAGCATGTAGTAGTTCACCATGGATATGTAGTTATATGGGGCGTGGCGTGGTTAGAGCTCTGCTGCAGCGGGGAGAGAGTGAGAAAAGTAAGTACTTTTGTATTTAGGCTGAAAATAAAATGTTTCATATTAATAAATGAACGAATGAAGAGTAGTTCTTTTTACTAAACGGGAGTTACTGAACTAAGTCACTAAAATTAACTATTAATCCCATCACTAACCCTGACACGTTCCCAGGTCTTGAGACAATCCCTGTTCACACATGACCCCATGCAGGAAATGTTCCTGAACATTTCAGAAATAGGCTGCATGAAAGGGGCTTTACAGACTGTTGGCGAGTATCTAGACTCTGGACTAATATTATTGTTATTCTTGTCATAATCCCATTTGATGACGAATACCTTCCCATATCCCTGTTTAATCAGTGTGCACGCATTGTGAAAATAACCTCCATTCATATAGGACACATTCCAACTCGTGTATGTGTAAGGATGGGGTTCTAAAGCATTTTATCAAAAATTATATTCCTCATAAAATCAGGTTTACTAACTAAAACTAACTCAGACTCAAAGATACAGCCTGAAAATACAACATAATACATGAAACGTTGCAGGCTGGTGATGAAAGCTCACCTCATCAGCTAAAAGAGAGAGCTCACTGGAGTCAGCAGCATCGTAATCATAAAGCACTTTAGCCTTGCGAGTTCCTGTAGCCGGTGCCTGAACTTCCTCAATCTTCAGCGTGTCTGCCTCCACAGGGCTGCTGATGCCTTCTGATACAGAGCCAGCCGCAGCCACGCAGTGAGAGGAGTTCAGCGCAAAGGCATTGGGAAGTCTGAGGGGAGAGCAGGCCAACGTGATGGTCAGAACGTGCATATGACAGTAACAGTAACACGGAAAAGAATGAAAACAGTATCAGCACACGACTAGAAAGCGAGCATATCATGAGTTTGACCAGTACCTTTTATTGTTTTTATTACTACTTTATAAAAAATATTTATTTATTTATTTTTATTTGATTTGCTTTTTATTATTTTTTTATTTGCTACTTATTGGACTTGTATGTTGCACACGGCTGTAGAGTGGCTACACAGTTTTGACAATAAAGATCTATTCTATTTTATTATTATTATAATAGAATTATAATATTATTGTTTCTATTATCTATTCTGGTTCTCTTATTCGTGTTATTCACGTGTCATATACAATAAACTTTAAAGTCTGTCCAGATATCCAGAGTTGAAATGGAACTGGTAGCTCAGTGGGTCTGTTTTGGATCATAGTTAGAGTCGGGCATCGAGAACCGGTTCCAAATTAGAACATTTCAAAAATTCTGATTCCTAAAGGTATCGTTAAGAAATTTTCATTTTGATTCTGCTTTTCGGTTTTTAAACAAATACCATTTGCAAGACACTGCGCATAGGCAGGGTTCGACATTAAGCGTGGCCCGATGGCCCCTGTGGCCACCAAGTTTTATCCCTGTCCTGCAAAGCAAACGTTATTGTGTTAGTAAAATAAACTGGACGGAACCCGTTCATCTAGTTGGCCGTAGAGCGTGAAAAGTCAGCATTCCATAAGCACCGACTGCCGCTCAAACTTCCGACTAATCAGTCCGGCCAGCAATTTTATTATAGTAATTTTTGATACTAATAAAATAGCTTTAATTAACAAGTTGCGATTCTCCATGCATTACATTTTACACAACAAGCTTCCACTTCACAACACTGCGAGCATGATAATAGGGAAATGTGCCTGTCGGTTCTGCCGCCACAGACGTTTATGGGCTTAATGAATACTTTATATTTAATATTTACAATTTGCTTTTTACAGCAGAGGCAACTCTAAGATGCACTGCAAACACACACCAAAAACATGCTGTCAAAGTAACAGGCCTGTGTCATTTAGCTTTATGTTGTCAATGACCAGTTATGTAAACTAATGTTAGTTGCCCCAAATCATATTTAAAAAATATAATCTGATGTAACGGAACATCCTGCAGTAATAAATATGATCAAGTATCTGTATATGATGGAATAAAGAATACATTTTCCATATGCTTGTAGACAGCCCTGGTCACATGGTGATTTGTTTTGTTTTTGATCATACATGTGTTAGCCTCCCTGATTCTATTGTCTTTTTAATAACTGGAGAGTCACAGTTTAGGAACAATGATTTGTTTTTACATAACTTTACATTTGGGCCACTAAAAATGTACTTTGGCCACCAGATTTAAGTGCTTGGTGGCCCATTGGGCCAGTGCTTAAAATCAATCCCTGAATGCGGTAGATTTTTAGCTGCCACCATGGTCGGTCCACAAAAAGATGTATCTCTGCCATGCCTGACTGAATGACTGAAAATTACTTGTGTTTAGGTTTTTAAAATAAACTATTTTCCCCTGTGAAATAAGCGTGACCAGTTCTGACCCCGTCCCTAAAAGAATCGGAATCGAGAATCGTTAACCAGAGTCTGAATTAGAATGGTTAAAATCCAAACGCTATCCAACCCTATTCATGGTTGTGCAGTGGTGCAAAGTGCAAAAGGGCTGGTTGAGGTGGAACATAGATCAGAGGGTATGGTGATTAATAAATACACTGTCAGGCAATCACATTGCTGCTCTCATTGCTCTGAAGCAGCGCAGTCAAATCACAGCAAAGTATGAAAACAACGGCTCAACCAGTGCAAAGACGGTTCTTCAGGAAATCATGTTGCAGAGTGGCAGAAGAAGAAAAACACACAGGACCAAACTTGTTTTTTTTAAAGTGAAGCATTAAGCAGACAAATGTGTGGGTCAGAACAAACACAGAAAGATCAATCGCATCGGCACACTAGAAGACGAGCCATACTCACACATCCCCATCAGAACTGAGGGCATGGGACAGTCAAAAGGATTTGTCATGATTTGACAAAACCAAAAACATATTGAATTCCTAACAATACATTGATCAAAAACCATCTCTTAAATGTCTATGGCATTAAACAAAGTCAAAATCAATGCATATTTATTCAATATATATATGTAATGTTAGGATTTAGATCAACATGGACATGAACTGAAACTAGAGTTGCTATTGATGATCATGAATTGACTGATCATTAAAAGCTAATAAATTACAAAATGCTTTTTTTTTTTTTTAAGCAATTGAAATGTTGCTATTTTGGGGGGGAACAAGCAAAGGTAATTAGACACTTGCATTATAAATAAACTGAAGTAAATGATTGGAATCATAAAATGACATTTAATATTTTTTATTATAATCGCTGTGCAACTTTAAAGCTTTTCTGGAGGACATAAATTGAATGGGCTTAAACACGTAAAAACATCTCTCGCATCAACAAAAGAGCATACAACTACTAATGATGGTAATTAATTAATTATTTGGTAATCACAAGCATCTTTAACTGACAGGGTTGGCAGTATAAATTGACTGCTTATTTATTTTTACTGTGCACTGTATGAAGATAAAAAAGGCTACCTGTGTAAAGCCCGGTGGAACGCGTGTGAATCACACCATTTACCCGCATGATATCTCCCATCTGGTGCTCACCTTCCCAGCTCCTTCTGCAGTTCTTGCATGTGGAGATGACACCGCTTGTAGTAAGCAGCTTGGGCCTCAACAAACTCATGCAGGCAGCGTAAGTGGTTCACCTGCAGATAAGAAGCAGCAACAGTCCCTCTTAAAGAAACACACAATTTAAAGCTCATCTTCACAAAGAAGTACTCAGGTCCTTTACTTAAAAGAGCTTTGGCACACTTAAAGGTGTTTTTGAGCTGTAAACTAAATGATATGACTGTACTGTGATGAAACATCAATGTTGGTGTTAATATTGACATTTCTTACTAAATGTATCAAATTCTGCATTGCACGGGTTGAAAATGGCTCAACTTGGCTTCAATTAAATTAAATTTTATTCGCCATATCATAACAAAGTTCTCTCAGGTCAGGACCAACTTTTATATATACAAAAATCCATTTAATAAATCAGCCCTGAACTTGCCAGGCCAATGTTGTCATAGAGTCAACTGGTTGGGACCTGTCTACATCATAAAATATATATAAAAAAAGACTACTCAGTGTCAGTCAGTCTCCAGGCCCACACACTACTTCCCTTGCTTGATGCTTTTTTTTTTTTTTGCTAGGAGAGAGTGGAGTTACCAGAATACCAGAATGTGAAAAACACTCCACATTCTATGCTACAAAAGTATAAAAGAAGTAACTTCATCCAACTAACAGCAACTTAAGACGTGTCTACGTCAAAGAAAGGTTTCTGATGCTCCAGATGAAAGAAACTGTGTTCAGAGGAAGGATTACAGCAAAAAGGAAGAAGCGATTGACCGCAAGGACAAACATGGACAACCACTGGTGCAGCTTTTCCTCGTTGGAGAGGCTCAAAGAAGAGCAGGGACTGAGGGCAGACAGGGATATTTGGAGTAGGCTATGTAGCCACTACATTTACTCTACCTAAACAATGGATTATTGTCTTGGAAGTGTGGACATTTGAGCGAGCTCTCCTGTTGGCATACGTCATGAGCACATCGACAGTGTTGGTGTAATTACTCTCACTGCCAGACGAAGGAGACAAACTAACTATCATTTAGTACAAAAAATGTAAATACTACTTTTGAAAATAAAGCCTAATTGCAATATAAATCAATGCAAAACTTAGAATACAATTTCAGCACTTTTAAGAGAATGTGATTTTTTTTAATGACCCACAGGGGACAAAAAGAAAATATATAAGTGAATAAATACAGCCGCCACAAATGGAACTTTTGTGAGAGACAGTGAAAGAAGCGGTGAAGGCGACGTGAATGACATACATGTGTACTACTGATTCCCTCCAAAAGTAGCCGAGTAACCTCAGCTTGGCGGTCAAACTCTGTCTGTGCCACTCGGAGTTCGTGTTCAGCCTGAAACAACAGGAGGGGTTGTTAGAGATTATTGGTCTGCTTAAATCTGGAGACATGCTAAGAGATAATGGCTGGTAATAAAAAAATGAGGCTTATAACAATGTAAAAAAACCTCTGATAGGCCCGGGGATTAAACTTTAATATAGGTCAGAAAGTCTCTGTCGAACCAAGTCTGAAACCCCCTTTGTGAGAGGGAGAGTGTGTTGTCCCAACTGTAGTTCACTGTGTCGGGAATTAACTTGGTGTGTGACTTGGTTTGCTATTATGAGACAGGAGACTAAGCCAAACCCTGGTCTGCCAAGACATGGTCATCAATATGCTTAAAGTATGAAGCATACTGAGCATACTGATACATGCCTTAATCCTGACACCAGACAGGAGGGCAAAGCTCAGAAACACAACACCGCTGTACTTACTTTATCCACTTCCTCACTCCATAGCTGCGGGGCCAAAGCATGCAACAAAAAAAGAAGAACAGAGAAATATATTATGATGACATTATCCCAGAAGTAGAATTTGTGCTGACTAATGTTGGTTTTGTCATTTGATTTGGACCATTAGAGTCATTTTTATGATTTTTTGGAACTTTGCACCTCCCCCATACCCAAAGCCCTGTAGAGTATTACAAAAGTAATGGCTTGAGTTGCTGTTTTCTTGCACATGATCACAATATTTAGAGCTAGATGTTCCTAAAGAGGCTAAAATAGTTTTGGTATGCAGAGTATGTTGGCTAGTTGTGATCCAGATGACAGAGAAAGAATATGAGCGTTGGGAAAGAGATGAACAGAAGAAGCATGAACGTCTGGAAAATGGGAGGATGGAGATAAAAAAAAAAAAGAGAACGTTGGTGTTAGTGCCAAAGTTTACCCCTGACAAAGTGGATTATTGAAATGTTTGAAAAGACGGCCCATAAGTAATGACAGGGAAAGTCCAGCTGACCCAAGCCTCTGTGTTAAGGACTTTGCCTTTATGTTACACGCTCTACCAGGCGAGCTACCGGGGCGGCCCCAAGTTACTCTTCCACTGATAAAAACATAGTTGTGTTTTATGCACAAAACAAGTGTAAAGGATGTGTGGTTAACAGCAAATGTAATCAATCTGATTACGCTTTAGCGCTGAAAGATGCGCTCAAGCAATGAAGAGTACTGAGACTCAGATGAGTTAATGAGTAACATCATTCTGGAATGTTATATGCTAGCTATCATAATATCAGATATGACACAGAGATCTGGTATGGGACTCTGAGTTTATGATTACCATTAGACAGACCATAATAATAACCATAATAAAAAGGGAAGTGATTTTCACAACCACTCCTAGTGGCCTTTCATAGCCAATGACCTCAGTACAGGAAGTTAAAGTTAAGTAAGTTAAGTTTTTTTTAACGTATGATCGTCCAGTTTTGTCTAGTCAAGCAGAATTGTCTTCTTACCGCAGAGGCACTGGCAGAAAGCACGTAGTTGCGAGGCCTGGTCTCCTGAAAATCTGGAGCCATCTACAGAAACAGTGAGGTTAGTTAACATTTATGCCATTGTGCGTTCAACGTATATGTGGCAACCACACTTCAGCACACACTATGCATCAAGAAACGCAGACAAAACAATTAGAAAGCACAGCAGAAATGAAAGATGATGATCTTGATGTGTTACACTTTAAGCTACAACACAGCAGGTTACTGTACATTGGAATAAGTGACTGATAACTCAGTTTTTCCAATACAGAATACATTCAGTAACACATCAATATGATATTAATGTATGACATTCTTTCAGATCATATCAATGTCAATCATGTGATCCACCTCTAACGTAAAGACAAAAAGTCGGAAAAACTTGACCTCAAGTTTCATTTTCTTTGCCTCTTTAATCTAAAAATGTTTTTTCCAATCCATTCTTAATTTCAAAGGGCAGTTAGGTCCCAAATGCAAAGATGGGAGAGGTGGTAAGGAGTTAATACCTGCCAGCACACTTTTACATTTGGTGTGTCTGAACTGATAAAACACAGGTGCAGAGAGGTGATGCAACACAACACAAAGTGCCACTAGAACTAGTGACTAATCTGTCTAATCCACTTTTCCTTCAAATTACAAGATGTCAACATGCACATGCTAACATGCATACAAGTTGCACAGGTGTGACTTTGTCATCACACTGAAGACAAAGGTTTTGTCAGACGGAAATCAGATTTCATCTTTGTGCCACCAAAACCCACGTCATATTCTCACTTTGAATGCATCAAAGGCCCAAGAGTGAGTAAAACTGGTTCTTCTAAGACAATTACAACAATAGAAGAAATCACTGTGGTTTGTCTGGATGTGGGACAAAGTAGGATCCCTGGATTTTGGAGGGTAAAGAGTGCTCTTTGCCTTGACTCAAAAGTCCTAATGGATTTGTATCCATTTTCCAACAAGACTAATCGAAAGGAACACTTCCCCACTTGTACAACAACAATTTCTATTATTCTACTGGCCAATTGATTCTTAGAGTAAAGCCCTAACACACAGAGTACTGGTGGATGTCCAGTGATTTTAAGTCTGCGTTGATCTGTATTTAACCACATAATCCTGTGTTTAGCAACATGTTGGCCACTGAAATACTGAAATCTTCCACAGTATGTCAATAGTCTAATGCCTGCTGCAGAGGATTCCAGAGTATTGTATTAGCACTTTTCTCTTTTTTTCAGCAGACGCCTTCATACTATAGTTGGCACATTTTAAGATGCCACCATTCACCACAGCAGCCGCAGCAGCAGGTGGATGTTATAAATATTCCGGTAAACCATGCATGCCAGGCCAGAAGAAGGGGCACAGTCATAGGCTTTACACACTGCACTTAGCCCCAGGCTAAGGAAACTGTCCCTCAGTCCTGGCAGCAGTCCATGTGGGCTAACCTTGCTCTGGAGCATTTGTATTAAAGCCCCAACGCATGGAGTACTGGTGGGTGTCCAATGATTTTAAGTCTGCTGCGGAGCAGGGTTAGCCCCAAGTTTGTGGAGTTATTCCCTGAAAATCAACGAAACAGGAGGCAAAAGGTGCCAGTGTGAAAAGGATTGGAGCTAGCCCAGGGCTTTTCTGGTGCGAAAAGCCTATTGGGAGTTATTGCGGATAAGAAGGCTTTTCACACTACACACAGCTTTTCAGCTTGTAAAAAATATTGGCATGAATCCTATGTTTAATAGGCATTTATAATTAAATGAATCATCACAAACAAATAGAATGGACTGCTGTGAACATCTGACGCTCCACAGATCCTCTCAGCAGAGACAGAATTATAATATGTATACAGTTTAGTTTTTTTGCAGAGTCAAGACTCCTAGTGATTTGTTCTTATGACTGCTACTGTAAAAAAATATACACTGGTTACCTGCAGGAGTGGTTGGTAGAAAAAAAGAATTTCACCAGTCACAGCCCAATGTTTTGCTGAATTTGGTCAATGGCTGATATACATTTTCCATCATCCTGTTTAATATGCTAAAAGATTCAGTCTGTCCCTGCAAAGAGTCAAAGTTGTTTTTCAGTCCATTGTTTTGCTTTTTTTTTTTTTAAACCAATGATTCATAGTTTCTCGCCATCAATATCTGAATGAGGCAGACGACTGAAAGGAAGTGAGACAGGAAAAACAACCTGATGTGTGTATCATACCACAAGTCTTTAATAAAGGTTAATACTCACTTCACCCTCGCACTGCAACGGTGATGAATACACAGACAGTTGTTGTTAATGCCAAAACCAGCAAAATACTTTAGGATTTAAACATTAAAGAAATGAGTGTGGGGATGGGACTGTGGGTAAGGGAGGCCCCACAGGACTGACTCACCGCAGCCTTAGCCTCAGCCAACTTAGCCTTCTTCAGACGTGTTTTACAGGCGTCCAGGTCCAGGCGAAGATTCTCCAAAAGACGCCGTTCTTTCTGAAGGACACACAACGACAGTCAGGGAGCAGCTGAGCTGAGAGCAACCGCAGTAATTCGAGCTATGTTATGCAATTCACAGCTTGGCATAACACAGTTTAAGAGGAATTCCATTGAAGATAGCCATGCTGACCTGCTGACCTCTGGTGGTCACACAATAAAACTGTTAAAAAAGTTACATATTGTAGGTTGTGTTTTCTAACCACATCTTTCAAACCTCTACAGCTGGATTTACATGTACATGTATATTATAACTGGAGTTACATTAGTCTAGTTTGCATTTATGGAATCATGGGAGACTACTGTCGTACAATCAGTGTTACGTTGATCAGGGGTTCAGTAAGGTTTGCCCCAAAATATGTAAAGAATTACCCTTTAATGTTGTCTTCAGTATCAACAACCTTCATAAGTATAACAAACACAAGCAGTCCAAGCCGGTAGGTTCCACATGGTATCTCTATAACCGCCATAGCTCTGACGTATAGGAACGTGTTTGAGGAGGCGCTAACGTGATGGCAACATTTCTCATTATTACATTTCTTATGATTACATATGCTTTGCTATAATAATTGTATGTTAACATTTAATAACGTGTCCTCTATGTACTTGTATAATTTGTGTTTTGTGTCAACGTGTCCTTGGGTGAGAACACATAGCTAGATAGATATGAGGGTTGGAGTTGACTTTCTTTTCTTTTGTCTCCTACGTGTTTACGTATGTGACGGCCCTTCGGGGTCAGACTTTTCATATGCTGTTTTTTCTGAGTTATGTTAAACTTAGACAAAACAAAAGTTATTGTACTCGGCCCGGAACACCTCCGAAACAAACTATCTAAAGATATAGTTTCTCTAGATGGCATTGCACTGGCCTCCAGCGACACTGTAAGGAATCTTGGAGTTATCTTTGATCAGGATATTTCCTTTA
>JAVQJD010000408.1:0-25488 GCA_036023655.1 Nannoperca australis
TTTTTCTGTGTGGATGTGTCTCTCTCTCTCTCTATCTCTCTCTCTCTCTCTCTCTCTCTCTCTCCCCCTTTCCCTCTCACACACACACCCACACACACACACACACACAGGCTGTGAGACAGAAAGCCAGGGGAAACTAATTACCAGTTCACGGACTGTCTGAGAAACCCGAACCTCAATGAAAACACCTGAAGGACTGGCAGGTTGGCAATAAGAGCCAAAATAAATTGGGAAATTAATGTTCTATTATTGGACCCAGAGTGTGTGTGGGCTGGTATTTTCGCAGTGTCTGATGATTTGATCGCCTTTAGAGTCACTTTTGGTCCTTCTCAGAGGCAGTTTTATTGCACTATGAAAAATAATACAGCTGTACTGTATATTGGCAAATACATACTGAGTTTGTGAGGCTAAGATTCCTTTAATTTCAAATTAGCATATAGCAAACTGTAAACAACAACTAGCAAATGCTTTTTCTGCTGGTTCAGGCAGTGCAGGTCTAAGATTGTGTTAATTTTAAAGAGCATTATGCCTTCAGCCTATTTTTTTGGACCTCAGTTCTGGTGTTTAAGGCAAAACCTATGCAAAACCAAAAACGTTAGAGCATACACATCAGTGACCCGTGATTGGCCAAAGTCTCCTGTCAAAAACAGAGGCAAAAGGAGGTGCAGAAGTCTAGTTTTCTCTCAGACCCATGAATTACAATATGCCGTTTCCACTTAAATTACACATGGTGCATTAGTGTGCTGCAGAAATAGTAGAATATATACAAAGAATTTTATAGAACCACATGTGTGTGACATGCCTGTATGTGTGAGAGTATGGCTGACTTCACTAATACTCTGGGAACAAATTAAGACAACCTGTAACTGTGTCAACAATTCCACGTCCTTTTGACGATGTAGTGTAGCTCCTGCCTCTGTGCCATAGAACTCCACTAACTATTTAAAACACTTACAGTAAAAGAGCCACATCTTTGAATTTGGGTCACGCACTCTTTCATTTCAATGAACATGGCAAGTGTAGCTCATTGCCAAGCTGCTTATCTGTGTGAACTGCACCTCTGAGCATGCTCAGTAACGTCTGCCGCAAAAAGAAGAGCTTCTCTCCAGAGATCCAAAAATGCAGTTGCGGAGTTCCTTCAAGGTAACGAACACTAACCATGTTCACTGCAGTAGATGTGTATGAATTGATGATAATAGTAGAAGATCAAAAATCACTACCACCAAAGTTTCTGCCATCTTCACTGGCTGTAACTCATACAGTAATATTTAGGCAGTACTTGTTATTTTGTTCAGCAGTAAACTAACAAAATTTGGCCATTCTCCCTTTCAGATCATTGGAAATTGGAAATATTTCGATTTTTGACAGTTTAAGACTAATCAGACAAAATAAGTTAATTTGACTTGACCTAATTTACTTTGAGAAACTTAAATTTCAGGTGATGCACAAATTGCAAATAGTGCAAAAAAATCTTTTAAAAAGCAGGTTAACTGTCTTTAGGTTCACCTTCTGATGCGTCTCGGCCTCTTCCAGTGTATAGGAGTTTGTGGTCATGGTGATGTTTTTACTGGTACGTGTGTGTGTTGGGTTGGGGGGTTACCTCGCTGTCAGAAGTCTTCTGTCACACTTGGTAATGATCAAAGCTCTCCCTGGGACCCCCTACCGTACACACTCACAGCCAACCAGCCAACTGGACATGAATTGCTCAGCCATGCAGCCCATGCTCCACACGGCTCATACAGGATCTCACTCACACACACACACACACACACACACATGCACGCTACCCCTCTCCTGTTTCGTGTCTTTCATCTCTCAGATTCCTTGTGCTTTTTTCTTCTCTTTACATCGTGCTGCATATTCCTCCATCCATTGATTCAGTTGCTTTAGTTTCCAGCTGAAAGGTCTCTGTTTAATGTATTCTCCTGTAGGCTCATCTTGATGTTACACTATGTTTTTAGTTATGTTTCTTGTGCTGGTTTACACTTTCTTTTTCTTTTTTATTAATACTTTGATGTCAGATTCTATGTTTGAGACGTTCAGGTCAGCCTGTTTGCCCTCCTGTTGTGTTCACAGAATTTTATAGTTTCAGTCTTTCTGGGTATAGATTATTCTAATTATTACTATTTTGTGATTAATTTCACTGTTTTTGCATCACCTAATGGGAACCCTCTCTTCTTTCCTTGGATAGACTGTTCATATTGTTACTTTTCTACCCTATTTCTATATATCTATCTATATCTCCTTTCTACAACGATTTTCTTTATTCATTATTTTCTTCCTTTATTCACAGATGTTTTTTAACTGTATCTTCTACAAATTGCATTCAAATGCAACTGCGTTACTACATTGTTGAAAACATAAACTTACACCCTTACTTATTTATTGTTGTAGCCCAATTGTTTCCAGCTAATGCAAATAATTTTGATTCATTTAGATAATTTATATTAATTAAGACTTTCCTCTTTGATAAAGCTTATAGTAGGTTGGACTCAGGTGAGCCACCCCTTAGTTATGCTGCTATAGGCCGAGACTGCCGAGAGACTTCCTATGATGCACTGAGCTCCTCTCTCCTCTCTCTCCCTCTCCCTCTCCATCTGTACACACTCTCATCCTATTAGTGCTTGTTACTAACCCAACCTCTTCCTGTAGTTGTGTGTTTTTTCTTCTCTCTCTCTCTCTGTTTGTTTGTTTGTTTCTGCAGGTGTTTCTGCCTCCAGAGCTGAAGAGTCTGGATCTATAGTTCTGGATCTCCCATGTTCCTGCTCAACAACTGCTGCTGCCATTGCTGTTATTGCTCGTATAATTAGTATTACTGTTATATTGCTTAGTATTCTTTTTCATTAATATCAACATCAATACCATTACCACAGCTATTACTTTAAATATCTATGTAGAACTGTACTGTACCGCTCTATGTTCTCTTTCCTCCTGCTCTCCACTTCCTCCACTTGTTTAGAGGAAGTTTTTCCTTGCCACCATCGCCTAGTGCTTGCTCATGGTGGGAATTGTTGGGTCTCAGTAAATATAGTCGGTCTCGACCTGCTCTATACAAAAACGTGCCCTGAGATAACTTTGTTATGATATGACGCTATATAATAAAACTGAATTGAATTGAACTTTATTTTTTATGACACTGAGTTGCATTTCTTCTTTACTTTACTTCTTTGTCTCTTTCTCTCATGACATGTCAAGACAGTAATCAATTTTTTATTTCCCCCAGTCCTTCCCTCCCTTCTTCTTCCTCTCTCTCTCTCCCTCTATCTTTCTCTCCTCTTTCCTTTCAGTGGTCCTTTTCATCAAAGACAGATCTGATTTGATAAAGTTTGTTTTTACTGTGTCTCTGCATGAGTCCCAGCCCCAAGACAGTCTTCAAAGGATGACTTTCACCAACCAACAAAATATTGCCACTGCTTAATTATCACTCTCTGAAAACTTCAAAAGACTCATAATGTAGCTCCAGTTCTTCTCAGGGTTATGTTTTATTTTGTCAACAGGTTACAACCCCAATGAAAAACTATGCTTGCCACGGTAGTTGGTGTTACATTGTGTTCGGTCTATGAAAGATTACAACTTGCCCACCCACCCGCAGTCATTTTGCTTTTTTTGCACACACGGAGAGATACAAGAGATGAAAAAGTGAAAGGTAGACAGCAAAAACTGAGCTTTTAATCAAGAATGGACAGACTCTTGCACGTTCATTCTTTCCACTGGCAGGTCAAAACCGATATGTCTCGTGGTGAGATTGTTAAATCGTGGCAATTATTCAAAGTGGCAATGTGAAGCACCACTATGAGACAAAGCACAGAGCATATTTTGAGCAAACACATTATGGTGTTCCAGAATTTGTTAAAAGTTGTTAGCAGATTGTTTGAAAGTTAGTGGAGTATTAGCAACGAGCAAACAGATTAAGCAGGCTAATTTATCAAAGCATCTGATATGAAAATGTAACCACTAGCACCTACTAAGCTACCTAGCTAGTGCTAGCTTGGAAGGTTAGAATCATAGCCTACTCCACTTGAAGTAAAGTAAAAAAAATGGGCTAAAACTGAAATGTGCTCAGACTTTGATTTTTACATTTAATTTAAATGCTCGAGGCTACATCAGCCGCTACTAACACAGCTGAAACTGACAAAACTGTTTTCTGTGAAGTTGCATTGTGGGTCATTTAGGCACCAGCCTTTGAAAAAGAAGTAGAATGTGTGGAATATAAAAGATTTGATCCTTTTTTTAATTATCTATTGTGAATCTGACAGTGTTATAGGAGTGCTAAATCAGTGGAGTACTCTTTTAAGTGATATTTTTGACAATCAAGGTACATTTATAAATCTTTCATTAGTCAACACAGAGATGCACAATGAAAATAAAATTGTAGCCCCCTACACTCACAGAATATACAATCACAATAGAATAAGAATAACAACAATATATACAGTTACTTATATTCATATATTATACACAGGAGTGGTATGGCAATGTTCCATTACCGTGCCATTTATTTATGGTGGAGTGCGGAGGATGAGGTGGAGCTGAGGAGTCTCACAGCCTGAGGTTAGAAGCTGCTCTGCAGATAATTCGGTGTCGCTTGCTAGACGGGGTGAACAGGCTGTTGGGCTGGTGAAGTGGCACACTGAGAAACACAATCAGCTGTTTCCTTGTAACTGAAAATGTATAACATGGCCAACATGGACTGTTGTTGTCTCCAGAATACCTTATACAGGGTAAACCACAGTGGTATCCTGCATTAATAATATATACATGTAGGAACTCTAACGTTTGTTGCTACAGCAGAAATAAGTAAATGTCCATTCAATAGCAACTACAGGAGGCTCAAAATGGCTCATTGCAACAAACAACTTCCTCAGGCATGAAAGCGGGACTTTCCTCATTAAACACATATCACTGCAAACTGTAGAATCTTTTATTTCATTTAACTTCAGATGGGATGCAGATTTAAATCAGATCGAGTCATATTTAATATATTTCTACAGCAGTTTTCTCAGCAACTGGAATTGGTGTGTCACTTCGCCTTGAGACACTGCCATCCCATCTGAAGGAATCTCTGAAAGTATTGGTTTCAGCTAAAACGTGTCTGATATCTGCCAGTCTACATGCTGTTTCAGGGCGACAGTGCTGTGCAGGTAATAACAGGATAAGCACGGATTTTGACTCAACAAATATAGCCTGGTCTAAAGGAATGCAAGCTCTTTCTGCCTCGCTTGTTAACCATGACAAAATGGAAAAAATGTCTCACTAAATTGCATGCATCACATGCTCCACTATAGACACAGGTGCTACCCCTAAAACTTAAATTAGACCCCAGAATTGGATCACTAACCTCAGTCACTCACAGATTACCATACTATAGCTGGCCAGGGCTGACTGTGCACAGCATCCAGAACAAAGCGGAGAGACAACGAGAAAAGACAGAGGATAAAAGAGCAAGAGAGAACCCCTGAGAGGATGATTATGAAAAAAAACTGCTTGTCATCGGCTCTGCGGAGCTGAAATCCCCTCTCTCAGCTCTCTGGCTGGTGAACAAGCAGGGAGCCACAATGGCCAGCAGATTCCCCCGGATTTGGAGCACAAAGGGTGGGCAGTCGTCCACCCAATAACCCTCAAAACCCCCACCACCGTGCCACATGCATCGCTCTTCTCATTGCCCCACACTCCATCCCTCTATCCACACGGCCTTCCATTCAAGCTGACCGTCAATGGCTGCTGCTGCCTCCTGAATCAGTAGGCAGCCAACTGAAACAATAGAATATGTGTGTGTATGTGCATGCACACACACACACAAACACACACACACACACACACTTACCCAACAAATGCTGTAGATTTTAGCCAACTGTCACTGTCCTGCCAAACAAGAATGTCATAGTTGCGGTAATTGGAGTTTTGCTCCAGGCGCACACACACACACACACACACACACACACACAAACACACATTTTTATTACAATGGATATTAGGACAATTACAGTGTCTGTCTTTATTCCTGAACGGTAATTCTAATCTTAACCATCAATTTATCCTAAAATACATTTAAATGACCTCTTATCAACTGTATAAGGCCAGTGATCCACACACTGACTTTCCATCAGCTCCGAAAATCTGTTTATAAAGTTTTAAACCCTGGATTTAAGATCATCCTTGTCCTGGTCTCATAAAAAGTTACCTGCTTTCATCACAGGTGCAGCAGAGGAGAGCCCGTGACCCATTTCCAGTCTCCACCCTTAACTTAAGAAACTCACAGCTTCAAATCTATTGCAGCCAGGTGTTTAGTGCACTTGAGTTTGTCATAATCATTAGGTTGGTCTCAGACAATTAAACAATGAGACAATTAAGTTCAATTAATGACTAATGCCTAATGTCTCAGGCACTATTATGATCCTGCCTGAAGCGAAGGTACGGAGACGGCAGCAGGTGGCTGAGTGCAGCGATGGAGCATCCACTTAGCCAAGTTACAACTACCAACTGTGTGCATGTGTGTGTGTGTGTGTTTGTGCGTGTGTGTGTGTGTGTGTGTGTGTCTGTATTTCCATGAGAGTGAGCCAAAGCTTGACTCTAATCATCGGGATTGTGCCACTTGTGTCTGCCATAACAGTGACAGTAATTGCAGCAGCATTTGCTCCAGTGCTAATAGAAGAGTGATGAGCAGCCATGCGACCACTAGAACTGCTCACCTCTTCAGAAATGGACGTCAGAAGGTATTTAATACGACTCAGCAGTGGGTTAAAAAGCAAACAAAACAAGTAATTGCAGATTTTATGTTTTATTTGCATATTTGTGATTCAAGTTCATCTGAATGGAAAATGACGTAGTGTTCCAAGAAGACAAATTAATGGGTATGTAAACGGAGAGGGCCCATGTCTAATGCAAAATAGCATTTATTCAAGCTAGAATCATAAAGCTAAGTTAGGAAGATAGTGTATAATAAAATGAAAATGAATCATCTGTAGAGTTGCAAACAGCGCTTTTCGACTATCACTTTATTTTTGGTTTCAAAGGACCATTCCATACTGCTCAAATGAGCTTCATCGGCTGTTTGAGCTCACCCTCAAGGAAAGGATGAGGGGATCTAAGCAGAACACTTGAAAAGAACCAGTTGATATACTGTATATTGGGCGTCCAATCCAGAAGGCCCTATTTTGTCCAACTGGGAGGAGTCCTTGGGGTTGACCTGGAGTCTCCTGCAGGGATGATGTGTCCCATGTGTGCTGGGGATCTCTCAGGGAGTCACTGGAAGAGCTGCAAGACATGGCTGAGGGGAGACACATCTGGTCTGGTTTGCTTAGCTTGTTTGCACCATGACCCACACTAGTATAAGTGTTGAAACTTGGATAGATAGAATGGAGGACGATTCCTGTGGTTTTACATCTTTTACATCAAATTATGAATCATGTATAAGCTATATCAAAGCCAACCACTTCCCAAAGCATAGCTGTTGAACTAACTTGGAGGCAACCATTTGCTTCGACTCAATAGCTGTTCTGAAGATTATTAATGTATCACACAATCTTTCTCAGCAGAGTTTTACATTTAGGACTTCCAGGTTTTAATTGTTGACAACAATTGAATGCAATTGTACATCAATTTGGCTGTCCACTCTCAAATTTCTCAGTGTCAGCTTGCTATCATTTGGGAAGTACAGCTGAGGCTGATGAGAATTTCTGTAGTTTTGCAGGTATTTGGTCATACAACTAAGAATTGGACAATTTAAAAATGTTGTGTACCATATTTCATGACAATTCAACCAATAACTGTTGAGACATCTGGACCAAAAGTGATGGATGGACTGACATTTACTTCCCTAGGGTCACGCCGCTACGATAGTGTGACATCTCAAGGAAGTTTTATGTCTCTGCAAGTCAATTTTCATGCCATCCAGAACTGAAGAGACACACATTATCAATAGATCAATAGTCAAAAAGAATAAGTGTATATACTCTTAATTAATAAGCTTGATTTTGAATGGTTTTAACCCAGTATGAGTCTTTGGACCCAGAACCTGATAAAACTGTATTTTTTTAAATTTAAAATAGACTTAGTAGTAAATACTTGAGCATAACACAGCACTGGTCCTGGAAATATTTCCACTGCTCACTCTTTCCTCTGAGATTTTATATACACCAGTTTCATGCAGCTCCAAACATTCAATCAGTCCTAAACCCACAGGTTAACTCAGAAATGTCACACAATTTCTTATTGCTGCAGCATTATCAATCACAAAGTCGAAGGGTACACGCCGTTTATAGACATTTTTTACAATCAATCCCAACTTTCTTTTTTACAGCTGTTCTTTTCAAGGCTTTCTAAGCAGGGACGAAGCCGCCCAGTTTCTCCTCCTCCAGTGAAGAGACAGCAACAAGAGGATAAGCAGCTCAGCTGACCCACAAAAGGTAAAAAAAATCTGATTTTCTGCTCTCTTGTAAATGTAACCAGTGACTCATACTACACTGCCTTCAAACCTGGTTCCCTCTTTCAAACAGTTTCTGGGCAAATGACCAATACTATCAAAGAAAAGAGCTTTGATTCCCATGGCATATTTATTGATCATAAGACTGCCTTTTGATATCTGCTGCTAGAAGGGAAGCTCTCCCCTGAATATCAATGAAGTCCCACTGACAGGCAGATAGAGTGGGAATATCATCAAGGGCCCATTCATATTTCATATTTCATGTTTTTCTATTGCAGCCTATTCTCTTCTGTTGTGTTCAATTCTGCCACGCACTATTCATTTTCTGCTGTGTTGATGTTCTCCTGCACCACCAGCTAGTCAAAGTTTTCACTTATACTGAGAAATATGTCAACATCTACTTGATGAATCTATTTTTTTTTTTACAGACATTTATGTTTCCCAGACAAGTGTTCTAAATTAAACCACAAAATATGTTGTTTGCCCATGCTATCTAAAATGACAAATCCAAGTTTTCTGATCTGACGCCCCTATTTTCAGGATGACTTCATTTGTCTGTGCCTTCCAAAGGATTTTATAAATCAGTGTTTTCAAGTTCATTTTTTGTGACACGTTGTGGTGAAGGTTGGATTAGGTTTAGGCACAAAAGCTTGGGTTAAAATAAGTTCTTAGTTAAGATTAGGGGACCTTTGTTGAATCTTGAATCAGTATTACGCTGATCAGTAGTTTAATATGCGGTGCCTGATAGTGATGGGACAACCGGTTCATTTAGAGACTTAGTTCTTTAAGTCTCAAAAAATGAACTACTCTTTTTTCATGTATTTTGTTCATTTTGTTCAGTAGACAAGGTGTGTGTGTGTGGGGGGGGGGTGACTCGTTACTATTGTTCATATCAAAAACGTTGTTCAAAATGAACGATTCATTCAGGTACGACACGTCACTGTTATCTCTGCAGTGTTCCTCGTACATGTACTTTATCTGTGAAGGGCAGCTATTTGTTGTAATGAGCCCAGGCAAAGGACACTCCAACGTGTCCATTACTGCTCTAAAGTGAGTTTAAGATGTAAAAGATATGGATCCTGTTTGCAGCCTTTCAGTGGTGTAGAGCGCTCTTGTTGTTGTATGCATATACTGAGAAACTGCAGAGCATCTCTAACATTTTAAATCATATGTTTGTTCACCAATTCAACATTGAACATGTCAGAAGTCACTGTATGTTCAATTATAGCCTTGGTATTTGTTGGTTTACCCAGCATTAGTGCTGTAGTTGTAAGGGTTAAAGTTACAGTTAGGGACTAAATGCATTATGGGATGTCAGCCAATAAACCAACCACCCATAATGAATATATTTATAATGTGGGGGAGCTAATGACATAATAACCCCTTCTCATCGCCCCCACTCTAAGTAATCTAAGGGTTTGCTGTAACTTTGCTTGGACTACCAGATAGGTGGTTTACCCCATTACGATCCCCGCTAGACGCACACAACATCCATGAATGCTGAATCTGGTCCGCCATCGTGGCCATTATGTAGCCCTCAAGTCTTTAAGGTGGATGTCTGTACTTTTGTACACAGTAATCTTGCCAGAGAGGGACAGTCTGACAGAACCTGGTGTTTACTTTGTGAATACATCCTGTTTCTGTTTGTAGATGCTCGTTCAGCTCAGTGACCCAAGCAGAGTTGATTTCACTCTCAAGTCCTTTGTTATCAGTGTAACATGTAGCCTGCCTATTGCTTTTTCAGAGCAAACAGTGGCCATTTGCTTACGCAGTTCACTTGAGATGCTTTCAATCTTGTTCGGTTTGGTCAGTAAAACTGCCACAGTTTGGTAGTTTTTGTCTCATCTCATTGGCCTACATCTAAACACGGCAAAGTTTCTAATCTCCGTCTGTTTTGTGGCATTTGGCAGCTAAGAGACCACACATGAAGGGAATGAATGCTAATGTTGCTCCTATTTGTTAACAAATGAGCCATGTCAACTATTTGTTAACAAATGAGCCGCATCAACTCAAAAAGTGATAAAATGTCAGCGTTTTGTTCTGATATTGTTTCCGCTGCCCTCAAGTGGCCCCAAAACGTTATTGCTTATTTAATTAATGACATATTTGACATTATATCGTTGCTTTCATACAGCTGGGATGGGAAATTACCAAAGTGCCCTAAGTTTACAGAGTTATGTGCTTTGATAATTACATAAATGACACCTTGAATCAGTTAATAGACAACTGTTTTGAAACCGCGATTAACACATCTTTTCCTGTTCAACCAAATAATATAATGTCACCCCTTTCTCACCCCTCCATCCGTCCCTCCCTCTCCCCAGCTCCTGTCTTCTTTCATATAATGGCCTTTTCCCTCATTCTCTTCTTCTCTTCCACCCAGTTTTCGTGTCCTCTGTCACTTCCTTCGCCTCCTCTCACCTCTCCCCTGGCGTTTCCTCCCTGTCCTCTACCACCTCTTCATCTTAACCCTCTTTCCCTACGTGCACTCTTCCTCTCTCCTTTCTTCCCTCTCCTTCTTCCCTCTCTCCCCTTCTTACCTCCTTACTCACCTCCCTCCTCACTCTCATCTTTTCTCACCCTCGCCTCCCCCCTGCTTCTTACCCATTTTACCATCAATCCTGCCCCCCCCCCCGACCTTCCCGACACACCCACCTACACCACCACCACCACCACCACCACCACCTCCTCCTCCTCCTCCTCCTCCTCTGCCTGGCATGACGTGGGACCAGATCAAGGAACTGTGTTGCCGGGAGTAACGGGGATTGAGAGCGACGCGTTGGAATGCAACTCCAGCCGAGCCCCTGAGAACAGGAGGAGGAGGAAGGAGAAGAGGGGATGGAGGAAGGGGAGATCGAGAGCAAGTATTTCCACTTCATCCCTGTGAAGTGTTTCTCCCAAATTCTCTCTCTTGTTCTCCTCTTTTTGTTTCACTTCTTGTCTTTCTGTGTCTTGCCTGTAGACATTTTGGGATGATTCCCTTTTGTTTGCCCTCCTCTATCCTTGAAATGCCAAGTACTGTTATTCTCCATCTTTAACCATCTTTTTTCAGCTCTGTCTCTCCTCGTATCCTTTCTGACTCGTTCACCTGTCTCTCCCCTCGTCTTTTGCCTCATATCACATGCAAACAACTTGATTTGGCTTTTCTTTTCTACGTCTTGTCTTTATTTTCTCTACTTCCTTGCCTGACTTTGGGGCTTCTGTTTGTCGGCTGTCGGTCAGGCTGTGCACCCGGCCGTCTGTTTGTCCGGCTCTTCACAGTGCAAATGCCAGTGAAAGCGACAGGGGGGGAGAGACGGGGAGGGTGAGGGCAAACACATGGAGATGCAGATGGACCCACACGCAAACACACACACACACACACTCCCTTGTTCCAACGTGCCACACTCTCTCTCTCTCTCTCTACTTTATCAGCAGAATGAAAGTGCTTTCTGGCGGTATTTGAATGAGACAGAAAAGAGCCCTATTCAGCCCCTCTGCCCGGCTTTTATCAACACTGAGCGTCACTGAGGCGACATAAGCCTCCCCTCCCTCACACCCTGTCTGCCTCCACACACACACACACACACACACACACACACAAGCAGAGGGAGGTCTCCTGTTCAGGTATGATGATTCCCCCCTCCTTGCTTTTTTCCCCCCCTGTCCCTTTTCTCTCATCTCTCTTTTTTTCGCTGGCCCCTCCTCGCTCAGGGGCTTTTCTTACCTCACCCCCCCTCTTCATCCTCCTCTCCTTTTCCACCACACCTCCCTCCTTCCTCTCTCACTCCCTCTCTGTCTGTTTACCTCTGCCGCTGAATGGAAATACGCACAGATGCGTAAAGGGGCGATCAAACTCCACACATCCACCGGTGGCAGCGGCAGCGGCAGCATCCCCGACCCCCTTCTCTCGGGACAAGAGGACTGAGCATATGACAGACTACTATTTTGGACAATTGTTCAGCCTCAAGCAGAAGCGATCAGAAGCACAAGCACACGCTTGGAGGCCACCTGTTTGAAGCCGGAACCTGTTTGCGCGGATCACCCGGCAGGGTTGAGGAGCTCCAGCAGCCCGGCCGGAGGAGGCGGGGAGCGGGTACAGTGGCGTAGGAGGACCCGCAGTGTCCCAACCCGGATGCGTGGATGCTCGCTTCTTCGGTTTTTTTATTTTTTATTGTTTAATTTTTTTCACGAGCTCTGTTGCTGGTCTCTGGCGATCCAGAAATGGCAGCAGTCTGGTTGTGTGAGGAAGCTGTGATGAGGTTTATTTGAGGTAGTTAGGCTTTTCAATGTTTTCAACGACGAATTTACCCGTTTGTGTGTTTTTTGTGTGTGTGTCTATCTCGTAGCCTCTATTCTGAGTTTCCAGCTTTGATGCCACTTAGTCTGCCGGAGTCGTACTAATTAGCGGCTTGATTGACAGCTTGGTAATTGGATTTATTTCATATCCGCTCCTTGAAGTGAAGTGAAGCCTCTTAAGTCGCGGCCGGTTTCTTCGGCTTTGTTTCTGTAGAAAACAATATTAATAGACCCACTCTAGACTTTTAGGGATTTTGTGGAGGGTGGTTGTGGTGTTGTTTGTGTTTGTGTGTGTGTGGTGGTGGGTGGGGGGTTGGTATTCTGATTTTAATGCACTCACTTGCCACATTTTCATTCCTATTCCAAGTCGTTTCAGGAGCTTATTGGGCCCAAGAGTGCCGGACAGAACAAAACGAATATATTGCACAAAACAAAACCTTCACTGCATAAATGCCCCCCCTTATTGCATGAGTCTTAAAACCTACTTTCTCATTTTCTTTTAAGTCGAGTGATTTGTAATACATGTGAAGTCTTCGCTCACTGTGAGAGGTTTTCAAAAACTGGTTTGAGGAAAATGTGTCAATCTGGTCCGGAGTTTGCAGCATGTGTTTCCTATCCAAGTGGACAACACAAGTGGACACAGAGCTCATGGAGTTCACCCCTCCTCCTCTTTAAAAAAACATTTTAAATACAAGATGACAAATTTAATGTTTAAGTCTTTGTTGCACAGGTGGGATCTTTTCACACTGAAAAAAGAAGTTACAGCTGTGTTCAGACATTCAAACACGTTCATTTGAATACACAAACAGATTTATTAAAAAATACTCACCACACAGACTTCAAAGTTTAGAATATTTCCACAAATTGTATCCGGAGAGTATGTTTCAAAATCATCTGGACCACAGTCAATTTGTAGATTGTATATATTTGAAAAGTATTTCCAATAATTGCAGATATTTGTTGCCAAGGAGGAAACTTTATCCCAAATGACCAAAATATATTTAAAATGAACAGGTATGAATGCACTCTTTGTAACATTTTTCTTGATAGCTGTTTATTCTGGATGGTTTCTTTCTGTCTTCCTTTTTTTTCAAGCTTAATACATCCATAAGGGGAACAGGTATGTGGATTATAAATGCGTGTCCTTGGAAAGCTCAAGGGAAGAAAAGTGATGACGATAGAGTATAATAAGTCTGCACCATCTACAGCATGTGTATAAAGGTTAACATGTCTCAAAAAAATCTTATTACATCATATACCTGGGTAGTATACAGTATCCAGTTGGAAATCCAGCCTTTCTGTGACGTCACACCTGTTGTCCTTGATGTGGCTACTCGTGCTCTCCCTCTGACTCACTGTCTGTCTTCTGGTCAGCCTGCTGATCAGTCCTAGGCACAGTATGAGGCTGTATTCCCAGTTTACTTAGTATACAGAGCCCGGTGTTGTCTGTCAGCTCTCTGTCCTCCTCTGTCCTCCTCTGTCCTCCTCTGGGGTCGATGTTATTCGCCTACTGTTATCCTATTTTGCAGTTTTTCAGACCCTAGGAGGTTTAATTTTTATGTCATTCCATTTATCATCTGACTCTGTGTGTGTATGTGTGTGTGTGTGTGCGTGTTTGTTTACGTTCCCTTGCTCTTAAAATCCAGGCTTCCTAATACCCAGTGCGCTGTATGGCTTTTTATTCCTATCTGACTGTACTGATGGTTCATATAGGGATGGAAGCCATGCACTGCGCTGGGAGAACAGCACACTAGACCATGGACTTGAGCCCTGTCACCTCACACACACACACACACACACACACTACACACACAACTATATGTACAAGCACGCTCTGAAGAGCCTACATGCTCACAGAAGGCAATAAATGCATGAATACATCCAGGAAACCGTGAAGCGAAAACCTGTCACACAGTCACACTGAAATATGGATGCACATGCACTGCACACATAAGCATGCATTCATTTATGCGTATGCATGGAATAGGTATGCATACGGCATGCATTGTGCATGTTTTACACATACACGCACTCAGAGCTGAAATGGTCCCCTGGTCCCATCAGGGCCCTAATGCAGTGAGTCAGTCTGAAGCTGTCTGACTGTATCGGACGACAGACAGCTCTCTGAAGTGAAACACACACAACTGCCACTGAATCCCAGAATGATCGAAAGGGATCACAACAGCACAGCATGAAAATGAAATTTTATTGAAATTAACCAATTTAATTTGGACTGAAGGAGCAGAACTTGTAGTAGGGAAATCGCACAGACCGGTAGCAAAGTTACAAGATAAAGAATGAATTCAGTTATGATCTTTTACCCATTTAATTGGCTGTCAAATGGCTGACACACAGAGAAACAACCATAGCCACAATCTCACATATGTAGTCTCAAGTCCTCCTGACATAACTGGGAGGAAACCCAAACCAAAAAGATCTTTTTGTTATTGAGGTGAGACTGAGACATTGTAATGCTCTAGTCCCATAGAAAAACATTCTAACAATTTATTTATAATACCTTCATAACGAAACAGAATCACATCAGTGAACAGACCAGCAACATGTCCAGCAGACATGGAAAACATGGAAAAAGACTGGAACCAAACTGAATTTTGTTAACCCATAAAAAATGAAACATTGCACATCTATGGTGTGAAAGGACCACACATCCATTACTTTAATGAAAAGTAGAATAGAAATAAAGACTTAAATCTCTTACATCTGCTTCTGCTTCAGATGATCTGAAATCGTATTGGTGGAAACTTACAGTAACTCTTCTGCTTATGACTACTTATTTTCAGACCAGCTTACCAACCCAGGTGATTCTGCCAGATAGTTGGCCAGAGTTGGCTAATGGTCTCGTTTTCCTGTGCACAGTGAAGAATCCATTTACCATCATGCTAAAGTAAAATGAACACAAGAAGCCACAAATGAAGAAGAAATTAGAAGAATCAGTATTGAAGTCCTCATAAATGATATTCTGTCACTTTTGTTAGAGTAAACATGTTGTGGAACTGTGGCTCTGGCCTCTATAAAGGGCTTTATTGGTGGTTTTACATTGTTTTATGCAAATGTTTCATTACACTGTAACATTATTCAGACTATACCATATTATGCCACTGCCACAGTATGATGTGAACATTAACCTGGAAGTTGCTTGAGTTAGGTAATTCATCACCCTGAACACCAGGTCTTCACATTATCATTATGTGGTAATGCGGCTGAATGTGCAGACTAATTTTAAAAAGTCAAAGTGGTGAGGGATGTCCATTCTGGTGCTGGAAGGAAACTGCAAAACAGAGTTTACTGCATGCTTTTGAAATGGTTGGTATAGGAATGGCAAACATGATCAGGACTAAATCAGATGAAACGTTTTTTGACTGTTGAACTCCTTATGTATGCCTCCGGCTAAATTCTTATTAAATAAACAGACCCCATTGTTGCCAGATGGTTGTGTAGCCACCTAGCACGAGTGTCTCTTTTATGAAAACCCCATGAACGTGGTTATCAATGTGTCAACTGCAAAAACTGTCAAAGCTCAGGATGACATTTTCATATCAGGAGTATGCGGAGCTCCTCTTCAACGCCTCACACGTGACTTGTAGTTACTGTAAGTCTCACATACGTCACAACACCGCCCCTCACTGTCCAAAATGGTGTATTACATCACTCAAAAATACGCCACAAGTTATAGCTGCCCTTCAGTCAACATAGATATGAATGAACATTTATGTCAGTCTGAAAAGGTAAGTCGATATTTGGGCTCATGGATACATCATATATGGGATCATACACTGTATATAAAGACAGAGTTCTAAATATACATCCTACTTCCTCCTACTGTTGCGCTAGTGACGTCATTTGGAGCCGGGTTCCTGCCCGTACACTGACAGTTGTCAATCATGACGAGACACCCTGTTTTCATACCATCAAATTTCTAATTAAAACAAATATTATCAGATAAACGAACACCTGAACACGCCTACTAACTACCTAAAATGAGAGAAATCATCTTTGGGGAAAAATGTATTTAACGTGTACTTTGGCTTTTCAATTTGCGCCATGCCCCATCCGCTAACATGGAGGGGGCGGGGTTTATGACCTATACTGCAGCCAAGACCCCCAGAGGGCGCTCGAGATGTTTTGGCTTCACTTTTGAGGAGCAGCCATGTCGTCCATCTTTCTATACATGGATGGGATACATCGCGGGCGTATAATAAGAACGTCTTACAATACATCATAAAAAGTTCTTGTAATACACATGGGTGTATTGATACAGTCATGGTTGGGTCGCTTTGAGAAGAAGGCAAAGAAGAAGGAGCGGACATGACGTCACAGCCCTGCCTCCCAAACAACCGGAGTTCAGTCTCTTGTGTTATGAAAGCTACTGAGTGAAATGTTGTGCAACTACTGTTTTCACGACCTTAAACAACGCCATGTGGAGAGCTGAGGGCTGCATGCCGGTCTAGTTTTACCAAAAGAATTTAAAGAAAGTTATTTTGAGTCAGAAAAGTTTGAGAAAAGACAGAAAGACAGCATGGTAAAGCGGAGAAAGTGTGCAGCGACAGAGACCGATACAAAGAAACCGAAGCAGGTGCTAAAGGCAAAGAGCAGCGGGGCAAAAGCAAGAGCGAAAAAGAACGATGCAGGTATGAAAAGTCAGGACTGATGCATCAATCTAATATATCCCGCTATTTACTAATACATGTAACCTGTCGTGCTCCCCGCAGCAAAGGATGTGGGAAGTTTGCATCCAAAAAACGAGTGGGAAAAACCCATTTAGCTTGCTAGGCTAGTGCTTATCTGTATGGCTACAAGTTACTTTTTATTTAAGGAAGGATACACATGTCTCCTGCTAAATACATCACGTTAGATTGTTGGAATATGATGGTAAGATTATGTTTTACAGCTGACTGTCAGTGCTGATTGGAGTTATCACTGCATGAAATTGTGGAACCTACATCCCAAAAATAAGTTATGTAGGTTCAGTGTCCCATGACAAGTTTACTCTAACAAAAGGGACTAAATATTAATAATAATAATGCATATTATAATGAGGACTTCAGTACTGATTCTTCAAAATACGTCTTAATGACGTGTCACTTTCTCTAATAATATACTAATATAATATGATTTTGTTGTTGTTGTTGTTTGTTACCACAGAGTGTGCCTATTAGAATGTGCTTAAATACAGCAATTATATATAAAAATATATAGAATATGCTGAGGGAACAGGGTGTGATGAGAACTGAGAGGAAGAGTGTATCCCAACATATATACGTGTGTGTATGCAGTATAGAGAGAGATAATTTTTTGAGTCATTGATTTGGACATCTTGTGAAATGATAACATGACATAACAGACAGTGATAATTCAATGTTGTTGGAGAGAATTCACCAATCTTTTTATGACCTCAATTTGTGTGTGGTGTGCTGCCAAAAATATATTTTCTATGTTGTTTGATTCATGTTCCTACATATATGTTTTATTATTGTTGCCACCAAAACACTTTTGGAGCAACTGAAGTGCAGGTGCATCTACGGGTGATGTGGACGGTTGCTGGAGTGGATCTGCTGGCCCACTTACACATCTGTGCTCCACTTCATCAAAACATGAAACATGTTTTTGTAAAAAAACTGTTGCGCCTTAAGTGTGGGACCAGGGGGACTATTTCTTCCCTGAGTGTGCATATGTGCACCATGCATATGCAAATTCCTTTCTTCCTGTTGTGAGGAGGACCCCAACCGCCACCATTGTTCTCTTTGATTTCTTTTGATTTGTGTTTTACTCTTGTTGCAAATGGTCTTTTCCTGCGACCTCTCACCAGAAAGAGCTTTATGTCCATTAAAAACGGACAAAAAAACAACAACACCGCTTTAAAAAAAACAAACACATTTCTTGTTAAACGTTTCCCCGTGGCTCAATACAAAATGCAGTGCAGAGGCTGATAGAGGCAAGATGGTCTATGGTGGTGATCCTGTGTTGTTTAGCGTGGTTATTCTGTTTTGCATGAATGCGGTTGGGATTCACTGATGCATGCTATACCATGCATTTAGGGATCTCAACTGTGTAAGTGAAGAAAAAGTGAGAAATAGAGGACTGAAAACCAACCTGCAACCTGTTCAGTTTTAAATGGCTACATTTATATGCCGCTCATACTCGCCACTGACGGCAGAGACCTACCACGCAGGGTGCTGGCCGAAGGAGCCACCGCCGCGGCACACTTAATCATTACTTAAACACTGCAGCTGAAACCTATTTTTGTTTTGTCTGCCCTTCCATGTAATGAAATCACAGAGGAAGAGGAGAAGCTCCAGAGAAAGGTCAAACCCAAACCACGTTCCTCCACAAAACAAGCGGCAGGGAACACCACATCCACCGCTGCTGTCAAAACCAGTAAATACTTTCAGTCACCACTAAAAGAGGAGGAGAGTGACAGTGAAGATGGCTTTAATATTGGGACCTCGGCAGCACCTGTGGTTACAGTGAATGCCAAGAAAAGAGAGAATGAAGAAGAGGAGGAGGACAGTGAGGAAGATGCGGTTGATTGGGAGGAAGTGGAAGGTAAGCGAGGGATCATCAAAAAACAGTGTTAGGTTTGTTGAATGCGAGAATACTATTTTTAATTTTACATACAAAGCTGAGAATACTGTTTTCACAAAGGGAAGGGCACTGGGAGGAAAGTGGGAAACGAGAGTGACAATATCATTGAGTGTGTCTGTGTTGATCAGAGCTGGATGAGCTGCCGGGTCCAGATGAACTACCAGACCCCGTCCTGCCCTCTCAGCCGGTGGAGATAGAGATCGAGACTCCAGAAGTCAGGAAAAAGTAAGTTGATGTATGTGCATGTGTATACTGACTATACATTATGCATCGGTATTCATGTGAATTATTTATATTTACTATACTTTATGATTTTTTTTATCACCAGTCATTGCCTAAGGGGGCTTTAAAACCTGTACAGCATATGACAGCAAAAACGTTTAATGGGGAAAGAAAACTCACTTCCTGAGAAACCTCAGGAAGGGCAACAGAGGAGGGTTCCCTCTCTTAGGACAGACAGACATGCACTAGATGGCATGTGTACAGAATAGACCAACACAGTAAAATTACAATATGGTAATATATGGCCGATGGAGGCTGACTCAAAATATATTATAGCCTTATTAATGTATGAAAATAGATGAATTACTGAGACAAATTACATCATATTTGCATCATTCATACTTAAAGACACAATAATATAAGCACATACCAAAGATAAATGTCTTTTCACAAACTGTTTATTTTTTATTTTTTTTTGTGATCTGTTTTGGTTTCAGTGCTTTCCCTGCCCTACATTCAAGGATGAGTGTTCTGTTTATGACCTATTTTTCTTTCAGTTAAATCCATTTAATCTTAAATACAGTTCCAGGAAGCATTAACACAAATCTTCAGTCTCGAAAATGCACCATTGAGAAACATTTATAATTTCTTTCCTTTTTCGGCCAGGCAAAAGAGGCAGGTGGAGTTCGAGACGTATCTGAGGCGGGTGATGAACCGATACAAGAAGGACCAGCTGATAGACACGCACAAGGTGAAAAGACACATTGTTACTTACCTGTTCTTCTTATCACTGCTTCCTAATCTGGTGTCTGATTTCAAGTCAGGGCGGTGAGACTTTGGTCATTACAAACCTCTGATTGGTCTCACAGGTCCACCTCATGTGCCTGATAGCCAGTGGGATGTTCCGCAACCGTCTGTGCAGTGAACCGGACCTGCTGGCCATCACTCTGTCGCTGCTGCCCACCCACTTCAGCATGGTTGCCAAGGAACGCATTGACCAAAACTACCTCTCTGGTCTGCTCAAATGGTGTGTGCTTGTGAAGTGTGAAATACGACGTGTGTAGTGGTGCCTGAAGCTACTTTCAGAATGTGTAAAACAGTGTGATAGCAGGCCAGAGTCATCAACCTCACCTTATTAGTTATTATTAACTCTGACTGTGATCACCACTGTGTCTTCTGTTTCTATTTTCATCTCTCTCTCCCCTTTCAGGTTTAGAGCAACGTTCACCATTAACCCTTGTCTTCCCTGTGAGGAGCGTCTGGACCCCCGGGCTCTGCTGGAGAGGCGGCTGGCCAGCCTGTCAGGCAGAAACCACCAGGAGATGACTCATGTTGGTATTTTGGCACAAGACTAGTCCATTTAGAAATACAGCCTTTGCATGAACATACAAAGGTAGAATAAACGGAATAAATTGTTTTGTTCTTGTACGTATTTTGTTCCCTGCAGCTTTTCCTGTTGGTCCTGAGATCTCTCCAGATCTTCTGCCGATTGGTTCTTTCTTTGCAGCCGATTCCTCTCAAACTCCCATTAGCCAAGGTACTGACAATCTGTTATTGAGCCCTTTAGAGGTTGCTGGTGTAATTACAGCAGCCATACTTAGTAAAGGGCTGCAGTTATTGTACAGAGAATTCTGCTCTAAACCCATCTAATCAGAATCTGGTAATTTAATCATTTCTGTTAATTTAAGTTAACACACTCCCTGGTACCCCTGGCCTGGAAATTAATTGTTCATACTCTTCAAAAGTTGTGTTTGTTTAATGTTAGTTTCATTTCAAGAGTCAATTAGCAAAGCTGATCAGAAACACCTAGATGTACTATTGCCTCTGCATATGGCTGCTCATTGCAGGAGTATTCTGTTTATATTTACATTTCCAAATATCTATTTGTCCTTTCTCCAGGGCAAAGGGGCTAAAACATCTGCTTGTGCCCCAGGAAAGAGCCACACAAGCCAGGGAACCTCCAAGACCAGCCCCTCTAAGACAACGGTCTCTCCTGGGACCAAGAGACCAGCAGGAGGGTTGAAGACGGAGAAGAAAGGAGAGAGAGGGGGAAAGAAGGCAAAGATTAAAGGAATAAAGGAGGAGGATGAGGAGGAAGAGGAGAAGGCTATAATGTCCGGAGGACAGAGGCCAAAAAACTCAAAACGCCGCAGCATCGCCTCAAAGGTCAGCTACAAGGAGGAGAGCAACAGCGAAGGGGAAAAGGAGGAGGAGGGGCTCAGCGATGAGGAGGACTTTCAGGCGACCAATGAGGAGGACGGTTCACATTCAGAGAGTGAGGTTAAATCTACAAAGAAGAAGGGGAAAGGGAAGCGCAAAACCAAAGTGACCAACAGCAAGAACACCGCAGCTTCGAAGAGAAGGAGTGTCGGAGATAAAACCCAGGCCGAGGAGGAAGACCACAAGTGGGAGGAAGAGGAGGAAGATGATGACGAGGGAGAAAGAACGACGAGCAGTGGAACAAAGCGAAGGGGTGGGAAAAAGAAGGAGGGGCCTGGAGCGGACGAGTGGTTGGAGGTGTATCTGGAAAAAACCTCTTCCTGGGTTTGTGTGGATGTGGAGCACGGTGTTGAGAAACCTCACCTCTGCTCCCAGAATGCAACAGCGCCGGTGACGTACGTGGTGTCGCTGGACGGGGACGGGTTTGTGAAGGACCTGGGGAGGAAGTACGACCCCACCTGGATGACGTCATCCAGGAAGAGACGAGTGGAGGAAGACTGGTGGGAGGAAACGCTGGAGCCGTTCCTGGGACCCGAGGACGAGAGGGACATGACAGAGGACAAGGAGGTGAGACAGACTGACGGACACATCCAAAGATTTGTTTTTTACACATTACACAAGCTCCAGAAACCTGTTTTATGATTTTAATCTAAATTATTTTGTGAAAACTTTAAAAAAATAGGTTTTATTCTTTTTTTTCATTAATATATACAGTATCTGTTAAGTGTGTTGTGTCGACAGGGCTAAGTGTTTCTTTCCTTTTCTGTCCTTTCACTCCACTAATAAAAGTAACATGACATATGATACAAACATAGCACATAGTTCTTCACCAGTAGTGTTGTCACCTGTTTACAACTGAAAACTGTTTCGCTAAAAATCACTGAACAGCAGGTTAAAAAAAATAAACGATAAAAGAAGATAAGTTGATTGGGTTAAGATGATTTTACAGTCTGTTTTTATCATGCAATTCATAAATTGACTAACATGCCAAACTCCCTAATGCCTGATCTCTTTCAAGATTCATTACTGTGTAAGTAGTAAAAAGATCTCATGTCAGGTGTACATATCAATGACAGTGGGGGTGGGGGAAGCAATTCAGAGTATTTTCTCGTCCAAAGCATGAAAAGAGCCTTATTTTTTTGGTGATTTTGTGAAAAAGCTTCCCTCTTTGCGAACAAGGAGCTTCTTATTTTTCTCCCAGCTGGTTTACACACCATATTCTTATTGATCCCAACCATCTCCTGTCTGTGCTTTCCCCATGTTGGCCACCCAGCTCCAGAACAAGCTGCTGAACAAACCCCTGCCAATCTCCGTAGCAGAGTATAAGAACCACCCGCTGTATGCCTTAAAGAGACACCTGCTAAAATATGAAGCCGTCTACCCTTCAACAGCCGCTGTGCTGGGATACTGCAGAGGAGAGCCGGTGTACTCCAGGTCAGTAGTACAACCGGCAGCTGTGAATTCTAAGTCAATTCCTAAAACCTTGCCACTCGTACTGTGAACTAGGGCATTGCGGAAGACGTCCCACTTAACTGCTGTTTTTTTTTTACACTTTGTTGCTCATTTAAGGGCAACGTACTGGTCGTAAACTTGAAAATATGTATTTTTATTTACGAGCTGAGTGTTGGGAAGGAATCTATGAAGCACCTGACTGCAGCGTGGCTTTTGGTTTCTGGGAGGTTAGACCAATCGCGTTGTGGGAAGAGAAGCAGCTTCAGTCTGGACTTCTGGTCCTCTGAAAGACACACCCTCATTGGTCACTGAATCGGGACACAGCTAATGTCTACCTGCATGTCTGAATTCATTGTGGCTGTGAGCATCAGTGTCCACCAGGTGGTGTTATTTGATTAGTTAAACTAAACTAACTGTGCTTGAAGTGGTGGCCGCCACCTGCACGTCGTGATCTGCTAGCCGGGGAATTACATCTGCTTGTCAGGCGCTGTTCACACATCTGGAAATGCAACCTAAAGACACTGAGTCAGCATTGAGCTCAAGCCATGAGAAAAACATTCAATTCCTGAGGCAAATTCTGTGTGATAAATATAGTGTTTCTCATAAGTCTTATCATCATTTTTTTTTCTCTTTAGGGATTGTGTGCACACCCTCCACTCCACAGACACGTGGCTGAAAGAAGCACGAACTGTCAGACTAGGAGAGGAGCCATACAAGGTGAGGGAACATACTTCTCACAAATCTGCTCTTCTTGTTTTGTTTCTCGTCTTTTTTTCTCTCTTCCGTCCATCGGTTCTCTTCTTTCAGTTTGTGCCCGTTTGTGGATGTGTTATTTTTGTTCGTCTCATCGACACTCGACCACCAAACAGACCATCTTAACAGAGTTCACCGCCACTGTTCCATCAAAGATCCCGTCCTAATATTAAAGTGGACGATGTCTGGTGGATTTGAGCATGACATTGAAAATGACATGTGATTTGTAGCCAAATAGTCAGTAGCCACATCAGTCCCTGTATTTTTATGCTGATTTCACTGAGATGCACTGCATAGCAGGGCACAGGTAGTGTATCTTTTGTATACAGTGACACGACGTGGGTTTTATGCTTTTAGATGTCTAGACTGTCTGAGGTGACACAGTAGGAAATATTCGCTATTCAGCTGTGATTGAGACTGTGGCAGGACTCAAGCCGCTGTGTTTGGTTGTTATGGTTTGAACATAAGTACATAATAACGCAACGTGTCACCCTCTCTCAGATGGTGAGGGGCTTTTCTAATCGTTCTCGTAAGGCCAGGATGGTGGCTGAGCTGAAGCATGACAATGACCTGCCTCTGTTTGGAGAATGGCAGACTGAAGAGTACCAGCCACCTATAGCTGTGGATGGGAAGGTAACTGTTTTTATAACTGAAAGACTGTAGCAACAAATGTTAGGATACAGCAGAGAATACTGACAATATATGACAAAAGTGCACATCACAAGTTACCAAAGCTCAAAGTTTTACAACAGTATTGTTTACATGTTGTCTGCGTCTGTTCCCTTCAGGTTCCCCGTAACGACTACGGTAACGTCTACCTGTTTAAGCCCTGTATGTTACCAGTGGGCTGTGTTCACCTGAGGCTGCCCAACCTGCACCGCGTTGCCAGGAAGCTGAACATCGACGCTGCCACTGCGGTCACGGGCTTCGACTTCCATGGAGGATACTCGCATGCTGTGTAAGACAACCTCCTGCTGGGATGGGTCAGTGATTTTAGTCCCATCCCAGTCTCAGGGTTTAACAGGTGCACTGTATTCACTCGGGTCTGAAATCTCGTTTTTCTCTTTTATCTGATGTAGGATATTTTCGAACCCTGTACGGATACATAAGCGCATCGAGATCATTATTTCATATTAAACATCGTCAGAAAACACTAACAAAATGTTTATGATTAGTGTTTGTGTGAAAACAAATATCAGCCTAAATTGTTGTCTCCAAAGTCGCGTATTACCTTACATTACATTACGGCATTTAGCAGACGCTTTTATCCAAAGCGACTTCCAAATAAGAGCTTTACATAAAGTGCATAGAATCATGGACGAAAACAACAAGTTGTCGAATCAAATAATATGAGTGCTGGTGATGAATCACAAGTGCTATAGATAAATACATCGCTGCCAGTGGCAAAATCGAAAAGAGCATTAAATCTAGAAACAGATTATGTCAGTTCATTATCAATCACAGTACAATCAAGCTAGACAACAATTCTCATATAATATATCACACGATATGCTGTACTTTATGGAGCCAATGTGTCA
>JAVQJD010000409.1:0-16306 GCA_036023655.1 Nannoperca australis
GCCCACTTTGTCCAAACACCATCAGACCAACATACATCCGAGCCCCCCCCCCCCCCCATGACTCATGGGGGTTTTGATGACACACCTCCGTGTGATGCCAGGTGAGCATGTGACAGCGGTGAGTGGGCTGCAGCTTCCTGCCCGGCAGACAGCACAGAGGACTCTCCCTTGTTGTTGTGCAGCAGAATGATGAGTCATTGAGTGTTTTTAGGAGTCTTTTTTAGATGTCTGCCCCCCCCACCCCCGCCCCCGCCCCCGCCCTCCCGCCTGCCCGGTTCAGCCCGGCTGTTCATTGCAAGTTAGGGGGGTTTAATATTTTCCGTGCACTGTGTCCAGGACATTTACAGTTGGCGTCAGGGTACGCTGTTGGTCTGAGGGGAGGCACTTTGAAGTGTTTGCGGTTTCGCCACATCTGCAGGCAAGATGTGCGTACGAGGGGGGGGGCGTGGGGGGAGGAGGCGGTTCAGAGGAGGAGGAGGAGGAGGTGGAGAGTCTCTGTCGGTCCTCCTAATGTCATGTGACAATGAACAACATCCCTCAAGTCTCTCCAAAGCATGGCGCGGTGGATCGGAGCAGCTCGTGGCGGCGCGCTCGTTAAAGCCTCATTTCTCCTGGTGAAACGTGCACGAGCGTGCGTGTTTTCTGTCCAGGCATCATGTGTTTGTGTACACACGAGGCAGCGATCGTGTCCACAGGAAGAGGCCGCGCTGAAGGAGGGACTTTCCCAACATGTGCTTTTTATGTCTGTGCTGTAAAGCTGATGAATGCCTCACACCACTGCAGCGCTCAGTGACGCGCAGTTGATTAAACGCTTGTTAGTGAAACTTTGCACGATTATTGTTTTCAGCTTGTTTTACGCTTTCTAAAAATAGGCCAAAGGGCTGTAAAAAGAGACTCCAAACATCATCAGGTCCAACCACAGGGCAGGGGTGAAGCCAGGGTGGTGCCGTCTCCGTCTGCTCGTCTTCACCCTGCAAAGCCGCCAAAGCCAAGCGGAGCGTCGGCACAGAATCAAGCCCCCGCTCAGGGACATCGATGTAATCATCAGTTGATGGAGCTGGATTTCGCTGAGCACATCGTTGCCGCGCCCACAAGTATTTTCACATTTCATGAGCTCGCAGGCTCTGCCAGGGCGGCGGCGGCGAGCTGGTGTTGATCCCAGCGTTGGAATCTTGACTTCTTTATTTTCCAACGCTTTAATTCCCTCCCATGCTCCCAGACGCCGGCGCTGCCATTTGCAACCATTATTAAAGTCATATTTCACAGCTTAGTTCATAAAATCGCTCAACTTGCTTCAAATTAGTAGGATTGCTCGCCCTCCACCTCCTCCACCTCCTCCACCCCCTCCCTCTTGGCTGCCCCTGCACAGCGTCAGGGGAGCGGTGGATTTCACACGGTTTCTGCCGTCTCAGGTCAGGATCACTGGGCTCACATCAGGTTCAGGTTTGAGTCTCGGCTCCTGAACACATGGCAGCACATTTCCTCACACCGTAAATACTGTGATGATGGAGGCCGCGAGTGTGACGGAGGCTTCTACAGGTTAGTGTTCAGAAGAGCAGCTGACTCACAGGCAGAAATCAGCTATCTGCTGTTCAGTACGACAATATCAGCACGTTCAGATCAAATCAACCAGTAGTTACAGAGCAGACAACATGGGCTTCATCACGCTGACGGGGATTTGTCAGTTAAATACTAAAGTTTAGAGATTCAGTTTACGTCAGGTTTGAGTTTGCAGAGCGTCAGTCGTGTAATGATTCCTCTCTGGGTGTAGAGTAGATGTGTGACGTCGCCTCTTGGTTTGGTGGGTCGGGGCGTGGTAGGTGCTGACGTGATCCTGGAGAGGCCAAAGGTGAGTCTCACCGGTCCCACAGGAACAAGCTCACGTCAAACCTGCAGCAGGAAACAACGTGTGGATGAGGCGTCTTCGTAGTCCGCCCAGGACAATTCGTGTGCAGCTGCAGGAGGAAATATGTGCATCTGTTTGCAGAACAATCATAGGATTTACAAATCGTCCTCCAGCTCTTCGTGTTTTCTCTGTACATTTCTTTGGCTGTGAGACATCGTATGAAGAGGAGCTGCGTGACGAACTTTCTCTTACTTTATTAACAGGTTTTAGTGATAACTAGATTCTCTCACATGTGTAACTAAACTAACAAACAAATAAACCTTTGGGGAGTGAACGGCAATAAAACGCTAGAAAGAAAGAAAGGTATTTCCTCTCCACTTCAATCAAAAGATCATTATTATCATCATTAACTTCAACAATGAGTGTCACTCGTCATCTGAGTTCCACCCAAACGACGTCTCACATGAGGGCAAATTCCTATTAGGTTTGACTCAAATCGTCGCCCATGTGAGTCCAATAAACGTCCCCCTCACATGTTAACCGCCGGGTGTTTCACTGTTCCCCTTGTATACAAGCCCGGGAACACGGCGGAACAATGTCTCCCTCCATCATAAACTGCTTTAGTGTGGTCTTAAAAGTTCACATCCTGTTTTGCTCCGAATGCAAACGCCCCGCCTGAGGTTTAAACCAGGAGAGGAACAACAACACGTCAGCAGCTTGAAGATGCTGCTGCTCTGTCCTGCGTGGAGTTACATTACTTTACATTACTTTACATTACATTACTTTACTTTACATTACATTACTTTACTTTACTTTACTTTACTTTACTTTACTTTACTTTACTTTACTTTACTTTACTTTACTTTACTTTACTTTACATTACATTACTTTACATTGCATTACTTTACTTTACTTTACATTACTTTACTTTACTTACGCCTTGTTTATATGTTTATCTCACGAGCGACAACTCAGGCTGTTCTGCACGTGTGCAGAAATGCAGCTACTTCCTGTCACCGTTTGGTTTTTACTAGTTATGAAATTGAAGATTCAGATTCTTCTCATTATATAAAAGTTTATATATACAGTTTTTATTGAATGTTAAATATATGGAGCTCAAAACTGCTTGCATTGTTGTGATGCACGTCTGAACCAATCACAGCACACCTTCAGCTGTCAATCATGATGTCACATCCTGTTTTTTATAGCAATTAACCAATTAAAACCAAACTGATGTGAAAACACGAGCTCGTGAACAAACGTCAGCGTGATGAGAACGATCTAACGTGACAGAAACCGTCTTTTATTTGATTTCTTTAGTTTGACCCACTAACATGGAGGGGGCGGGGCTTGTGAGCTGTACTGCAGCCAGCCACCAGGGGGCGATCCAGGTGTTCTGGCATTACACGCAGTCCTTGTTGATATAAAACTTTTGATTAGTGGAGCTTTAACAAAGTGTTGTTCATAATAACCACACCTTCACCAAGCTGCAGCTGTAACGCAGGAATATTGTGGGAATAATAGATTTATTTAGTTTTTTTAAATTGGCAGCAAACACTCAAGAAAAGGCTGCCAACGAATGTGATGTGGAGTTGGCTGCATGCTCTCTCTCTCTCACACACACACACACACACACACCAGGCTCCACAAAATGAAATTGAATAATAAACTGTTGGCATCAAACCGCAACTTATTATGAAGGCCGAACCCCCGCCGGCAGAAACGAGCTCTGCCTCCCGAGATCAAGAGACAGGAAATACCTGCCGACTCTCTCAGGTCCCAGCAGATTTACTGGAGCAGCTAATGGCTCCAGCAGCAGGGGCCCGTTTCTCTGCCCTCCTGCTCATGAATACATCACATCACACTCACACACAGGTCATTTATGCTGTATTATCCAAACCGCAACGACTGAATGTAAATTCTCTATTTATATAGCATTGACTTGCTTGCTTTTAGTGGATTTTATTGAAATCTCTGTGTATTTTTGTGCTCTTATATGCACCACAACAAACTCCTCGTGAAAGAACTCTGATTCTAAAACTAAATAACATAATAACAAACATGGCGTCCCGGTGAAGGTCAGACGTCAAGAGACGAGACTTTACAAAACATTACCTGACAGTCGCATGTCAACAAAAGATCACGTTTTTTTTGCTCGGCGACTGTCGGACGCCTGATTGAATCAACGAGAGGTGCTAATAGTCTGAACACCGCCTCAGCAAATATGTCAAATGTTCAAAATGTGAACAAATAAGGAGCGTTTAGTTCGTGTTAGCTGTCAGAATAAGAAGTTTGGGGGATTTCTTTCAAACCAGTTGAAGGAAAATATGTAGAAAACACACACACACACACACACACACACACTTGACTCCCTGAAGACACACAACACGGTCCAACCCTCTGCTCTGACTCACGTAGGAAAAACAGATTGAATCATGGGAGTAGAGCTGGCTCGGTGGAGAGATGATTGGTTCGGGGCATAATGTGCATGTGCGAGCCATTTGGACTCATTACGTCGTGATCTGAAAGGTTATGGAATTGAAACCAGCACGAGGGACGGAGCTTCCAAGGGCACCGAGAGCGCCGGGGCCCCGAAGAGCGGCTCCACATGTTGTCAGACCGTGTTACCACGGCAACACTGGGGAGGAGGCGTGTGTGTGTGTGGGGGGGGTGAATCTAATTGGGTGTTTCTGCTCTCAAACCTCACTCAGGGCAATGAAACGAGGTGTTTGTTGTACCACACTACGCTGAATTAATGTACACACACACACACACACACACACACGGACGCCATCAGCTGCTTCCAGCTGTGTGTTGTTTGTTTACAGGAGAACATATGGGGCAACGTGGCCAAAAGTATGTGGACACCCGCTCATTCCACTCACAGGGGTTCCAACGCCAACGCCGTGGGTGTTAATGTCCTCCGAGTCAAAGAAATGTGTCTCGCAGCGTTGAGTTTGGGTTGGCTCTGGGACAGATCGCGGGTCGGGGTAAAATGTTCTGTGAAGGTACGAGGAGCTTCGTCATCGTGATTACAGTCACAATTACATGGTTTAGGGTTGTGGAACGGGTTCCAGTTTGTTCCCAAAGGAGTGGGGAAACCACTTCATGGATGATCCGCTGTTATGTTGATTACACATGTGTAGCATGAGTGGGGGGGGGCATTTAATGCAACATTGAACTTTTTATTAACCATAACCACAATCTTTACCAAACCATCTTAACACACCACATAAATCACTTTATTCTTCGTTGAGAAGAAATCTTTTTATATATAAAATATGTTTTATTTTGGGGGGTTCGTGATGGTGCAGAAGGAGACTTTAGTTTTCCATGCAGCCACATTAGCTTCATGCTAACGTCCACTTCTTATCTAACTCGAACACACGTGTTGTCCTGCACTGTAGCTCCCTGAACGAGCCACCAAACAAACGCTCACCGGGGTACTAACGTGCGCTGCTGACGTCAGTTTGCAGGCTAGATAGCTCATTAGCATCATTAGCATCATTAGCATGCAGCACATTAAACAGCATGTGCTTCTGTGGTTATGCTCTAACAACACACCGTCTGTCCATCACATGAAGCTACAGCAGGTTAGTTTACTCGTTAATGACCTTTATTCTTCCTTTTAATAATAAAAAACTATTAGCAATACATTGTTTAGACCAGGAAGCAGATGGGTGGGAGTGTCTCCAGACTTTTGGCCTCATGTGTGAGTGTGAAGTTTACTTTTCCAGGTCAGTGAAAAAGTTCCCCCAAATCTCCAGTTTAAGAAGGAAAGATAGAAATAAATGAAAGAAGACGGTAGGAACTTCCTGTGACTTCACAGGGAAGGAAAGTTGTTTGTCTTGTGTTTATATAAAATCTTATAAAAAATAAACAAATGTGCCTTTAATTTCATGTCGTTAATAATAATAATCATAATAATAATAAAACATAGTTGAAACAAACAAACAATAAAACGTTCCAGCAAAAGAACTGCTGTTGTGTACAGAACTGTTGTTTTTGTGTTGTGTAATACATTTGGAAGACCACCAGAAACACACACACACACACTCACTCACACACACTCACACACACACTCACACACACACACGCACACACACACACACGCACACACACACACACACACACACACGTGCATTGCAGAAATGCTACAGCAGTCTTTCTCAGTCACTCTGCACATAGAGCCAAGAACACATGCATTGCTCCATCATAGTCACAGTGAATCACACACACACACACACACACACACAACGCCTTTCGCTCCAGCTCCAGATGGGAAGAAATTCCTCCTTTCTTTCTTTTTTGTTGTTGTGAGCAATGCTTTCCGTCAAACGCTGCTCAGCAGGAAGGTCATTTTTGGGAAGAGTAATGATTCGTCCTCCCGCTATTGCATAGTTTCTTTTCCAGTGAACACACCGCTTTTAGAAAGTCTTGGGGTATTTTAAGCCGGCGGTTGGACCTACTGCATGTGCTCTTAGACTTGTCAGGGTGTCATCATTTGTCATCCTTTTGTTTGGCTCAGAGATGAAACCCTCACAGTCAGCAGCACCTGATCCAGGCCGGCTCCAGACCCACATCGCGGGGATGAAATACTGCATGTGTTGCAAGTCTGTGTAACTAATCCCTGTCCTCTGAGCCGAGGAGCGCTGAGTGTGGCAAAAAGAAATTAAATTAAATAAAAAACCCACCTCAGACCCTCGACTGCACGCTGCGAGGGTTAAATGGGCAGCCAAAGAAAAAGCAGCCCAAAAATCATCAGGTCTGGTGTGTTTTTTTTATTATTCAGTGACATGATTTACTATGAGAACTGCAGATGAAGAGAAAGCACATTCCTCTGGTGTGGATTCTCCCGGGGAACGGAGGTTCGTCCTCCTCGCTCCGTCTCGCCCAAACCTCCCCGGCTCCAGAGGAGAGGACTGAGGTTCGGGATGAAATGAATGACCCCTCTGCTGCTTCCTGGGAGGGGAGGGGTACTGTCTTTACATGAGGATGGAAGATATAGTGTGACCATTGCACCTTTAACACAAGAGCAGAGACTATAAGGCCATAAAGCACTGTTAGCGCCCCATAGAGGCCGCAGTGTGCATAACAACCCCACCAGAAGAAAACAACTTTTCTGTGTTGTTTTTCTCAAAATGGGGCTTCACAGAGTTGCATTTAGGCATTTAGCAGAAATGTTGTGTGTTAATAACACATAAGAGTTGTTTCAGAGGCACAAGAGGAGAGGTTGGTTAAAACGAGGGCTTTATGGAGGACACATAGTGCAGGGGGCCACAGGAGACCGGGGTTTCGTAGCTCCTTGGTCATGTGTCGTGTGTAAAGTGTTCCCCACTGTATGCTCCCACTTGCAACAGGTGTTTGTTATGTCCTGTCACTTTATTACGTATAATATATTTATAATACTAATGATTCCCACGAGCCTCAAACGCCTCGTGTATGCCGTAAAGCCAGAATCTGAAAGCTGTAGCCACATTATCATTATACAGCTGCACGATCACTTGTTGGACACAGTTGCACATTCAGAGGGCCGGACTTGGTGCAGTTCAGGGCTGCACGCTTCAACGTGCACGTCTGGTTGTGGGTTCACGTGCACGTTCACAAGCCCTTTGTGTTTCTGGGGTCTCTCTTTATCTTTATTACATGTCTGGCATCTAAATCAAACTTAACATCACCTGAAAGTTACTTCAAACTTCTTTGAGGTTCCTTAATAAATGAAAACCTTGTCACCACTGCACCCACGCTTTGTGTTTTTGTGCCTTTGGGAGAGTCCCAGATTGGTACCAATAGATTCTTCTATAGTTACGAGCTCGATCTGTGTTGGTCACTACTTCCCCTTGTGGTCTCTGTCCACCTCCTGTCTCTGAGATATACTCCATCTGGAATCAGGCCCATTGCTCCGCTCTGCCGACGTGACTGGACAAATTAGTGTTACGCCGGCTAATACATTCAAACTGCTGCCGAGCGGCTGCAGAAGACATTGAGGACTATTAGAAATGATAGCCTTGACTGTCAGCGATGCTAACCACTCCTGAAAAGGTGACAGCACATTTGGCTGCTATTTGCTGCTGCGGAGGAGGAAAAAAATACCTACAAGTTTAACTTTGGGGCATTTAGATCTATAATTCATACGGGATGTGGGAAATGTGTTTGGTATATTCACGGCTCAAAAGAGTCATTCTGACGAGAGGAACATGCCGTGGAGATCATCTCACGCCATCGCGCCTTCACAACTTTGAGGATTTTGTACTCTCTCAGTGCCAGTCTGCTCATTGACAAACTATCCTTTCATACGAAGCTCAGGGAGGAACAGCTCCGCACCACTCCCGTCGAGCGCTTACGCACGCAAATGGTGAATATTTGAGGCGACTCCTGGATGTGTTTTACGCAGACAACATCTGACAGGCTTGAAATGAGGCCAGGGCAGATATGAAAGCAGGCACTGTCTGTCAAAACCAGGAAATAATCAACCCCACCATCCACCTCAGGGGCCCAGCTGAAAGTCATTACCCCAAAACAATGTGCTGCTTCTACAGTTAGTCTGAAAAAAAGAATAATAGCAATAATACTTGGGAGAATTACCATAACGATTTGAGCTTTGAGCCCACTGTGGAAGACTGTCAGGGGTGTGGACGGGCTGTACTTCAGGAACATTTAGGGAAAATTGGTCAGCATTTATGTTACAGGCTTGATTATTGATTATAATAGCCAACGGTGATTACCCAACTCTAATCCTATTACTCTGTGTTTGGAACACATTATATATATAAAAAGAGCAGTCGAGAACCATCAAACTACATCCACATGAGTTTGGCTTTTTTATTTTGGTAAAAACAATGAACTGATGCAAATATACAGTAAGATGCACTCAAGTGTATTGATGCAGTTCTGGAAAGTGGCATTCGAGCTACTTTAATAACTAAAGTCTACATTTAACACACAAAGAAGTGCACAAGAGAAATCAATATAAAAATGACATATCTATTAATCTGCAATATCACAAAGTATAAAACACATACTTACATAAAGACTAAACTAATATTTACACCTGACCAACCTGTACTAAGTGCCCTGAATGAACATTGATTCTAATGCAAAATAGAAGACTAACGTAAGGACCCAAACATGTGATCTGTGTCTGGATATCTGAACCTTAAAGCAGACGTTGCTGCATAAAGTATGCAGCCAGACCCCATCTGGAGGAGGTCCAGTGTAAATGCAGTTTGTGTGTCAAGAAGCTACAGACGAGCTCTTCCTGCACAGCATGGATGGATTAAAGCTACAGTAGGAAATATTACTGTTATTATATTCTTTCTATCTGCCTTTTGGACCCGCTCTGAATCCAACAACCAATCAGGGTTAGCTTAGCACATAACTAGCCTATCACAGAAACTCTGTTCAAACAGCTGGTGAACTTTTAGAGAAGACGTCTCACTCTGCAGAAAGGTGGGTGTACGGTGGTGTTGCAGAGTGGAGCCTCTGGTTTGGTGCATCATTTGGTGGGAGGGGCTTAGCGCAGTGTTTTGCATTGTGTATGTTCAAACTTAAGCTTAAAGACAGCTGGGTACAGCCCGGCTACTCGCCTTATCTCGGTGGCCACTTGCAGCATTGCAACTACAACCTCCATTAGCAACAACGGTACACCTCGAACTGCAAACAAGCTCAATTACTACTCTTTGTTTTGGTTTTATGTTTGTAAAACTTTTTGACATCGTCCTGATGTTAAACCTTCGGGCCGAGCGGGAACCTGCAGGTGGAGCTAGAGAACGACAACACCGAAGCAAACCCAGGAGCTGCAAGTGTGTTTTATGTGGCTCCTACATTACCAACAATGCAATTCAACCACAGATTGGGGTGTGTTATGCTAGTAGCGGCTAATGTTTGGTCACATTAGTCTAGTTAGCAAAGGATGTCTTCCCCCGTCTCCATGTGACTCTCTCACTTTGCTACCTTTGACCTGGGATGCACGTCCACCAGCTCAGAATCAAGATATCTGCATGTGAATGCAAAGGCCCGAGATCAGATGTCCAGATATAGACCGCAAAGTCTAACATGACACATAACTCCTGCTGATGTGTTGTACCTGTGCTGGAACATGTTGGATTTAGTCAAAAAGTCACTCACAGGAGAAATGAAACAGTAAATCTGAATGCACATGTTATTCCAGTGATCCTCGGGGTTCGGACGGGAACAAGCTTCTCCAAATCAAACCCCCAGAGGTGGTCGGCTGACGATAAATCACAATCTGGCTCTGTGGACATACAGAGTGCTTCTGTACAAGTTTAATGTCTATGTAGAAGCTTTATTTCATTTCAGTGCTGAGCAGAGAAAGATTGCCCTGGGTGCCATCATGCCGTCCCCCGGCGCCGTTTCAGGATTTATCTCCTGATGACATCGTGAAGATTTCTTTCCACTGCGTTTTCAGAGACTTGATCATAAAACAATCTTAAACAAAAGTGGAATAACACGTGAATTCAGCTTTCGGTTTCCTCGACAACAATCTGGATCTTCTACTTCATAGCAATCATCCAGACAGGCATGATGATCTCGGGGAAGCCCTCCTGCCTCTCCACAGCCAGGACCTCCAGGCCGGCTTTGGCGATGATGACCTTCATGATGTCCAGGTGGCGGCTGATGCTGCTGTCGATGGGGTCCAGCTTGCAGCCCTGTCGCGCCATATTGTCCTTTATTATGATGACGCCGTTTGGACGAAGACTCTTCTTACAGCGAAACAGGAAGCTCATCAGGTCCTTGTCCGTCAGGTGGCCTGCAGAGAAAGATGAGTAAACACCAAAACTTGCCCAGGTAGATGGAGCCAACATTTAAACAGTTGGTGACAACCTCTTGCAATCTGGGTGTAAAGACAGGCACAAGAGTTTTATTTGTTCTCCATCCAAACAAACCAATAAGACCAGGAGTCCTTGTCAGCAGCGCCTCCTGAGGTATTTCCAGGCCTGATGGATCTCACACTTCCACAGGAGGTTCCCTGACCTGATGCTGCAGTGGTAACCGTGGTTGTACTCTTCTACTTCAAGATCCTTAAGGCTGAACTCAGACAACTTGCCAGGGAAACTTATTGTGCCTGCTTTTATCTCTCGGACACTTCCTGAAGCTGCTGACCAGAGGTGACGGTTGGTGAACATTGAGCTTCTCTTCCAGGCTCCTTCTTCATCATTATGGTCTGGTATGACGCCCACAACACTGGTGACGCTGCACCAATCTCCCTGTTGATCTCTTGCTCAATCTCACCCTCGCTGGTGACAACACATATAAACTCGAACTCCTTCACGTGAGGGAACCAGCTCACCTCCAAACATGGACTTTGGACAATCGTCAACGTCCAAATGTTTCGTTTAACTGTTAACATGATATTTCCCTAACCTCAACCTTAAGTGTTTGAGTTGTTTAACCAACCACAGTCTTTCCCAGACAGATAGCAACAGATAACTAACAAGATGTTGGGATTAAATGTAATACGAGAATCTCTCTGCATTAACTCAACATGGCACCACATGTCTACTTCACCTGTGGATATAGTCACAACAATACACGATGATTCACATCTCTCAACACACCTCATCTCAGTAGTGACTACGGATTGAGATCCTTCTCATACTTACATGCCACCCACTGCATCCAAATGACGTCGTATTTGTTTTTTGGCGGCGTGAACTCTTGCAGGTTGTAGCAGTAGTAGGTCTCGATGCGGTCAGCGTCGTCTCCAAGGTACTCCTCGTGTGCGTGGAGCAGGAAGTGCTCCATCATGTCCGCCATCTCCAATTTCTCAAACACAGGAAGGAGGACGCCTTTGGTCACACGGCCGATCCCGGAGCCACAGTCCAGGGCACAGTGTGTCCCGGCCTTACCAGGACCCTGTGGGTGGAGGTCTGGGATAAATCATTCATAATTGTAGCAGAATTCCTTATTTTGAGGTTTCTCTAGAGGATAAAGTCAGTAAAATACCCCAATTGAAGATCGTTTGTAATAAAACGGAGACAACCATAAAAAGAAGAGCTGGATTTATGTTTCACAGAAACCAAAATGTCAGTTTCCCTGCAGTATATTATTACCATATCTCTAAGCCATATAGAAGTCTGCTCTTTATTTTCTGTGTTGCCAGATGTCGGGCCTCTGCACCTCAAAAGCACCGACAGCACAAACAAGCAGAGCTCAGTTCCTAAACTATGAACCTACCACGAGGGAACAAAAAGTCACCTCACTTGAATCCTGCTGGTTTTTCTTCCTTTTCATTTGGTATTCTGACCTCACTCCAACCCCTCCGCATCAGGGGCCCCCCTGTGTGATTGCATGAAAGATGGGGCCCTGAGGAGCTCCGTCCTTGTTACCGGAGGCTTCCTGGTTTTTGGTGAATTACTGCCATATTGCTCCGTGCGTATGTAGCTCGGTTTAATCTGGATGTGTTCTAAATCTTTTCCCTCCATGCACGTTTTTAACGGAGGTGTTCGGTTTAAACAGGAGCTGGACGCAGTCAGGGGGATCTTCTCAGTCGGTCTTTGCTTAGTTAAAAGTGAATTTCTGGACATTAGATGCACACAAACAAAAGCCAAGACTCCATATTAAATCAACCAGCACAGAATTTAACTCCGAAAGCAACTATATCTAGAATAAATGCAGTTCTGTGATGCTTTTGAACTTGTGCAGCATTTCAAAGGATTGTGTGTCACATGGCCGTGAGGATGAATGAAAGGAAAGGTTACTGGATTACCATGTTCCAGTCCTTTATATTCATGCACAGCACAGACACACTAGTGGAAGTTAAGCATTTAATATCCTGCAGCGACGTACCATCATTTTCATGTTTGTATGGGTTTTTTTATGAGCCCTTTGCACAATGTACAAGCAATTCCTAAAACCACCAGCATGTAAACAACATTTATAATGTGTTTTAGAAAACTGACCCCGGATCTGTGCTCAGATCTGCCACTCACCGCTTCTTCTGCACGCTTTGTTCAGTTAAAGTTTGGTGCGGTTGTCTTCAGGGTTTGTGGCTTCCTGTAGCCTCTTTGCTCACACAATAGGATGCAGTGTGTCCTGTAGCCTGCACAATAAACACTGGCCTGTAGTCGGAGCCCACTGCAATTCACTTGGTGAGTTCATGGATGTATTGTGAACTGCTGCTCTGCAGTATGGATCTGAATGTACGACCGCTTGTCCTGCTGTCTGGTGGTGCTGCTCTGCAGTCTGAAGGAGAATAGTTCAGGCCTTAAAAACCATAATACAGCTCCATTTAAAGAGATTTCTGTGTATTTCTGGTCTTGTTTTTGTCGTCTTTTCAACATTTTCTAAATGCCGGTTTGTTTCTGAACAACTTATCATTTCAATGTGTTGTAAAAAGCAATTAATTTAAAGATAGAAATATAGACAAACTACAAATCTTTCGGCTTTGCACTGATTGGAGTTACATTAAAGACGCCATTTGATTTGTAATTAGTTTTATTCTGTGTGGAAACTGAATGTTTGCTCATTTCAAACATAAAAATACGTTTACTAATCACACAGTGAAAAGAATCCGTTGATTACCTTGTGAAACGTTCGTACAATAAAACATTGCCTGTAACTTCTCATGGTCTCATGAGCTTCAGGGCTGAGAATAGAAAAGTGACATTTGCAGTTTGACGTGTTCGCTGTGCTGTATTGTATTAGCCACGGTATCCCAACTGAGCTGTGTTAACTCAGGGCACGTTGTGTTTACATTAGCACCAGTGCAGAAGTAGCCACTTAGCCTTCTGCAGTTCCCTTAAAGAGTCCATCTCAGCAGTTTATAATTAGAGCTCCTGTAAAACTGATCCTCTAAATAACCTCATCTTGGGCCGAACACATTCCCATGATTAACACTTGGACTCTCCCAAAATCTAAAAACAAAACCCTCTAGTCCACAATGACAAACACTCACATGAACACAAAGATGCGTGTTGTGCACGCGTGCAGAAATGTTGAGACATGACGTGCTTCGTACTTAACGTGCAATCTTCTCATCTAACTCTGTGCAAGAAAGGGAAGGAGCTCATCCCCCAAAAATGTCAAACTTTTCCTTAAAATGCATCATTACACCTCACATCCTCCTTCTTCTGAGTGCGAGTAGAAAAATGTCCACAGTGCAAACTGACCAAGAGCGGCTGGCTCTGTTTATGGGTCTGTGCTACTATTAGAAACTGAGCTGAGGCCTCCTCCTCCTCCTCCTCCTCCTCCTCCTCCTCCTTCTTCTTTCTATGCAGTCAGGATGATGAATTTCTCACCCAAAACAGATCCTGACATGTACATTCAGCTGCAACTGGATATAGTTGCACGAGAGTCAGTAAAGTGTGTGAATGATGGAGAAGAAGTGACTCACCACAAACCTCTTCAGAAACTGCCGGGAGCCCTCCAGATCAATGTTGCCTATCTCCACAAAATCTCCCAGCATGCCCTCCTCCGAGGCGGGGACGTCCTCGTAGAACTGCTGGGCTCTGTAGTAGAACTGTTTCTCTCCTTTAATGTACTCGCAGGTGACTGGAAACAGCTTCACTGTGGACAGACAGGCAGAGGACAGACAGGCAGAGGACAGACAGGTTATATGGTGTCATTTAAATACACCTGGGCTAAAGACATTCACACTCTACCATACATGTGTTGTGTTAAATCAATGGGGCGTCTACTTTATTCCCATAAGAGATCATTTCAAAACAAGACATTTATCTCTACGCTTTTATTTACTAGTGGAGATTTTCAGTTGGTCAAAAGTTTAAATACATCAAGTCGACAGTAAAACTCCCCAAGACTTGTTCGGTGGAGTTCCCCTTTAAAGTTGCTCTTTAACATGTGTTCCAGCTAATTTAGTGTTAGACTTCCCTAAAATCCAAACCTCAGCTGAGATAAGCCCTGACAACATCCAACAGACACATAGAAGCTAACTAAACTAAACTTTACACCCAGACTCTACAACCAGCACCGCTCCCCAGTGCACATACAGACTGATTACTTCGCTGTGCAATAATCAATATCCACAACAATGTAAAAATATATATATTTATTTTTTTTTTTTTACTTTTTTATTCTGTATTGTTGATAAGCTCTTTCAGCATGCAATATTTACATTTTTTATCTTATTCTTTCTATATTTTATATGTATTACAGTTTTTTACTTTACTACTGTAAAGGTTTATCTTATCTTATCTTATCTTATCTTATCTTATCTTAACATGTCTAGTTGGAGCTGGAAGGGATGCACAATGTGAAGAATGAGCAACGTCTACAGGTGGTGCGACTGCATAGTAACTCAGGTTGAAAGGTGCAAGTTGACGCTAACAGAAGAAAAGTTGCATCCATGCACGCTGAGAGTTTTAAATTTAAATATTCAATAAATGAAGATAAAAAGCTTTGCATCCATCTGAGTGAGTCGTTTGAGTCTCAGCAGAGATGCGGATACAGATGTAAAGTTCTACAGATCAAGCTCCATCACGAACATGTTAATGTTAAACAACAACAATCTGCCTGCAACATTTAAACTGATGATTGATGTAAAGGTGCGTGTTTTGGCCTGATGGTGGCGCTAACAGAAAAAACTACCAAGAAGGAGACCCTGAAAATCCACAGCAGGTGGGAAATGTGCAGGAATAAGTGGCAGGTTATTTCCAACAACGCTGGGCCGCTGCTCACCGTCTCAAAGGAAGAGATCATTTGATTAGCAGAAGACTATAAATAAGGACGCGCTGCACTCAGTCTCTCAGCTGTTCTGTGATATAAGATGCTGCTTGATTCATCTGCAATGTTGATGCATTTATTATCTTTTAGGTTTACCTGTGTGAACCTCAAGGGGCCAGATCCACAGCAGCTGTCAGTCACGGTAGATATTGTTTGGAAAGCGTTCAGTTATGTGTTGTAGTTTTACAACATGATGTTAGTGTCACACTGTGACATTAAGACACTCAACAACTGGCTCCTGTCACAGCCACAGCTCTGCTGAGCTGAAACATATCCGGCAGAATCAACACCACATTCCCGATGCTTAGATGACATGTTTCCCTGAGTACAACGGGTGGAGGAGGGGGTGGGGGTGGCGCGGGTGTCACTGGGGAGTGTCCATCCGCTTGTCAAGCATGTCCAGTGGAAGAATTCATGACACCACAGTGAAACATTAAGAGGGGGGATTTATTTCCACCATGCTCTCTCCTCCACGCTGCACACATCAGCTGCTCAGCACCTGGAGGTCACGCCACAAAACCAGGTGTAGGAACGCACAATTTATGCCCCCGGCCCTCCTGGCAAGTGCCCACTTGGTTAAAGCTGGCACTTACATGTCACGTGACCACTGGGGAACATGTTCAGAGGAGGGTTAAGTATAGAAACACCCAGCAAGACCAAGGGGGGGGGGGGGGGGGGGGCGGGCGAAAAAAGTGTTACTATATAAATTTCACCCAACCAATTCCCTGTAAAAACAGTGATGCCGCCAGGTTATTG
>JAVQJD010000416.1:0-19941 GCA_036023655.1 Nannoperca australis
GAAGTTGGTCTCGACCGGCTCCATGTGATTGAGTGCCCTGAGATAACTTTGTTATGATATGGCGCTATATAAATAAAATTGAATTGAATTGAATTGAATTGAAGCATGGATGGTCATTCTTGACCGCTAGATCATGATGTGGCATTGTGTGACATCATATCTTAAGTCAAGGCCTTCTTGCGAGCTTCATATGAGCTTTCAGTGGAACCTCTCATTCTTCAGCAGCAAATGGAACCAGCTTAGGTGTCATCACATGAAAAGAGACGAAAAACCGATCAATAACCATTAGCATTTCTAATGCTGCAATGAATGATATGAGAAATACATCAGATCTAACTGAAATCTGAAATCTTGTTTAAATGTGTGTGTGCGCGCGACTCTGTGCTGGTCAGAACGTCTGACTTTATCTTAATAATCAATAATAATGTGTAACATCATTGACAATGTGCAGGGCGTTTTTATGTCTCATGGCTCATGGGCTGCTTTTATGTTTTGTTTTGAATGCCTATGCATAATTATTGTGAATTTGGTGTCAGACTGGCGACTCTGTGCAGTGTTGGCTACTGGAGAGCGCTTTCTGATAATGCACTCAATCAGCGGCCTCTCTCTCATTATTTCTGTTGTGCATTAAAGCTGAGTGTCCCGTCTGTCTATCAGCATGTACTGTCCTTCCCAATCACAGGCCTTTGTGAAGCAGATTTCTACTTCATGTCAGCCTAAAAAAAAAAAGGTTTCAGAATAGCTGTATGAAACACCCCCTATAGAAAATGTATCACGCAATGAGAAAGTAGTTATATAGAAACATAGTGAGTATTTTAATCTGGTAGTCATTTAGTAATAGAGGTGGCCTAATAAAGTCTCTCTCTCTCTCTCTCTCTCTCTCTCTCTCTCTCGCTCTCTCCCTCTCTTCTCCTGTAGCAGTCCAGAGTTTTAATGACGGATGTATTGTCTCTATCTGGATGTCAAATCTGACTATGGAATAAGCTTACCTTTGAGCCTTAATTAAATGCTGTATTTCAGCTGTATGACCCAGAATCAGCCATATTTCTTGTGTTTGTTTGCCTGTGGGCTGTCCACCTCCGTGCAAGATAAGAGAGCCCCTTAAAGCCACAGTGTAATTCAGACAACCATGATATTTGGTTTGTCCAGTACTTTGGTTATAGTGGAATATGGGGACCATGATGAACAGTAAACCTTCAAAACATTAGCATGCTACCATTGTCATTGTGAGCATGTTAGCATGCTAATGTTAGCATTCGGTTTAATTACAGCCTTACAAAGCTGCTAGCATGGCTGCAGCACAGCTTTTAAAAGGGATTACCATCAGCCCCTGGCGCACCTACTGTATTGTATCTTTAATGTATGTATTTATACGTTTCTAATCCCCCCTCATATTGCGCAATTGGCCACAAAAAATACCAGAGTACACAAGCTCGCCCTCAGTGAAATGTGCATGGCACACTTGATGCTTGTCACTCTGTACCTTAATTCACAGAGGTTTAAACAATCCCACCATGAGCAAGCACTAGGCGACAATGGCAAGAAAAAACTCCCTTTTAACAGGTAGAAACCTCGAGCAGAACCAGGCTCTAGGTGGGCGGTCAATTGCCTCGACCAGTTGGGTTGAGAAAAAAGGGGTGGGAGGGGGGACCAGGAGAGAAAGCAGGAGGAAGGAGAACATACAGTAGTACAGTATAACAATAATAGCAACAACGGCAGAAACACAGGGGCAGCAGGTACAGCCACAGATCCAGACTCTACAGCGCCGGAGGCAAAATACCTGCAGAAATCTTTAGGAGAGAGAGAGAGAGTGGGGGACGAGAGAAGCACACAGCTAGGGGAAGAAGGTGAATTAGTAGCAACCATTATGGGATATGAATGTGTACAAATAGAATGGGAGAGGACAGAGAGGAGCTCAGTGCATCATGGGAAGTCTCCCGGCAGTCTAGGCCTATTGCAGCATAACTAAGGGGGGGCTCGAGGGTCACCTGAGTCAGCCCTACTATAAGCTTTATCAAAGAGGAAAGCCTTAAGCCTACTCTTGAATGTGAGGAGGGTGTCTGCCTCCCGTAAACAAACTGGAAGCTGGTTCCACATAAGAGGAGCTTGATAGCTGAAAGCTCTGGCTTCGTGCTGCAGTGTTCTGGATCAGCTGGAGAGTCTTAAGGGACTTATTGGTACTTTTTCTGACTTAAAAAGTGGCACGAATCAATTTTAATGAAATGAAATGGCAGACTGGCAGACTAGATTTTTTTCTCCTTTAGTTACCTGGGTATAATTGTTGCAAAGAGCTACTGTACAACTGACATTGAGCTGGGGTTCCCTCGGCACATACACCAGAGGAGATATGGCGATGTGAAGGTCAGAAAGTGGATAAAGAAGAACAGGACATTTAAACATTTTCTTCAATTGATTTTTATGGGATATGAGATATATAATCTGGGTCTATCCCTGGGCCTCCTACCAGGCGGACATGCTCAGAAAACCTCTAAAGGGAGGCGTAAAGGAGGCATCCTGATCAGATGCCCAAACTACCTCAACTGGCTCCTTTTGATGTTAAGGAGCAGTGGTTTTACTCCGAGCTCCCTCTGAACGTCCAAGCTCCTACCTTATGTCTAAGGGTGAGCCCAGCCACCCTACGGAGGAAATTCATTTTGGCTGCTAATATTCGAAATCTCATTCTTTCTTTACACTGAGAATGCAGACACAGCTCTCACTTTGGTTATATAGGGTATTGGCATGTCCAAGTGGTCAAAGGTGGCAAAGAGTCTTTGGTAGTACTTCAGAATGTACATATTGTTTTGCACAGCACCCTCACAACACAAAAACCACCTTCCAATTCAATTCAATTCAATTTTATTTATATAGCACCATATCATAATAAAGTTATCTCAGGGCACTCAATCACATGGAGCAGGTCGAGATCAACTTCCACACACACAAATACCCAACATTCCCACCATGAGCAAGCACTAGGCGACAATGGCAAGGAAAAACTCCCTTTTAACAGGTAGAAACCTCGAGCAGAACCAGGCTCTAGGTGGGCGGTCATCTGCCTCGACCGTGTGGGTTGAAAAAAAGAGGGGGGAGAGAGAGCAGGAGGAAGGGGGAACATACAGTAGTGCAGTATAACAGTAATAGCAACATTGGCGGTTGAGCAGGAACACGGGGGCAGCAGGAGCACCCACAGATCCAGACTCTACAGCGCCGGAGGCAGAAATACCTGCAGGATGAAATGATACCTGAGTTTTGATGTAGACAGAAATGTGAAAACTCGTTTCAACTAAATAATTAATCTTTTCAAATATATACATTTTTCATGTTGTCTTAAAACAAACAGCTCTTTTGGTGAAGTTCAGAGTGTAGCTTTTTTAACATTTCAACATTTTTAACTCAAGCTGTAAACATGTGATCAAAGAATGGTCAAACAAGACTATGGCCATGCTGAAGTTATTCTGTTGTGTTGGGTAGTAACTTGCTGTGACTACTTGACAGACTTTGATACTAGAGACCGCAGAAAACTGCTTTTTTTGTATGCCCAACCTTTCCTGACCTTCTTCATGAGCGTACTTGCGGTGTTAATTGTATGGTAGTTCCACCTCTGCTTCTGAGTGAGACAACATTCATCATTCACACATACATTAACGGCCATTTGTCAGAAAACCATAGGTTGTTCTATTTGTTTGAATGAATGATGATGCTGTCACTGTTCTAGTGAGGACAGTCTCTTCCACACACAGTGCTACAGACCCAAGCTGGTGAGTAGTCAAACAGTCAACATCAGTAGCGAGCGATTGTGAGAATGTATTTTTTAGCTGTGCCTTATGGTCTCCAAGGATGAATATATACTAACCGGCCACTTTATTATGTACACCTTGCTAGTACCATGTTGGACCTCCTTTTGCCTTCAGAACTGACTCAATTCCTCGTGGCACAGATTCAAGAAGGTGCTGGAAACATTCCTCAGAGACTTTTGTTCATATTGACATGATAGCATCACACAGTTGCTGCAGATTTGTCAGCTGCACATCCATGATGCAAATCTCCTGTTCCACCACATCCCAAAGGTGCTCTATTGGATCGAGATCTGGTGACTATGGAGGCCATTTGAGTTCAGTGAACACATAGTCTCCCTGGCCATTCCATTATCTAGCTGCACCTAGTATATGTTTGAAGCCAAACACACACTTATACACACATTTAGTCACACCACGTAATTGTATTTCTGTCCTCAGGGTCATCTCTCCTTCCAAAGAGCAGTCTCATGGCCCTCAACAAGGCGTTCTCTGGGCTGAGCTGATGCCACTGACAACAATATGTGGTGCTACTGTGATTTTGAATTATTATTGGCCTTGTGTATGTTGTGTGTGGGAGGGTGTGGGTGTGGATGTGTATCAGTAGTTTGTGTGTGTATGAAAAGCAGCATGTGGGGAATTGACTGAGAGCTGCTTAAGTGGCTGTGTTAACTGAAAGATGGCTGGAGGATGGTGGGGTGACAGTTGGTGGTGCTAGTGTATGTGTGTGTGCTTTTGTTCTTGGGCAGTGATAGTTGAGGACTGGTTGGGTTGAGTGTTGTAATTAGAGAAACAGCCTCCAGAGTGTGTTCACTAACAACGTCTGCTGTGTGGACCATAATAAGGAATAGACAGAGGGAGATAATCAGATTGAGGTCATTTGCTCGGGTAAAGAATGCAGTGCGCAGGCTAACACAGGCTATACATTAAAAGGGTTAGACCGATGAGGCAGATATTGATTTTTGATTAACTACTTGAACCTACATTTTCTCCATACATTTTCTCTCAAGCCACTGAACAAACACACATGATATATATGAAAGTGCTATTGTTGTTTATTTCAAACACTTTTTCAGCTTTGTCTTAAACTGAGTGAAATATTCAAACCAAGATGATGTGTTTTTATGGCTGCACAATTCCATCAAACAGATATTTTCGACTTGTCTTGAGCACCATTTTATATACCATATTTAAATTCTGTCAAATAAAGCCTGGTATATAGGACCTTCAGGATCTGGACTACAGTTTAAAGTTTCTGTCACTGTTAGTGAATTCAGCCAACTGAGGGAGGAGGACAACAGGATGGCAGTCCGCTGACAACAACCAAACAAACTCAAGAGAGCCCGACTGGTGAGCAGGTCAGGAAAAGGCAACAGGTTAAAACAGAGGACCAGCAAAAATGTTGATCTTTTGCTGCAATGCAACATCATCCGGCAAGGATTGCATGAAGTTGGACAATCACTTACATGCAATCATACATTCCTGGTAGTTTGCTTTGTAACACAGACTGATACAGGTAAATAGTAGAAATACTCTGCCTATTACAAACAGTTTTGCAGTGTTTGGATGTCTGATAAGCCTTCAGATGTATTAATCTCTTACTCCAGCTGGACTTCCTTTATTGCAAGCATCAACCCTGTGTTAGAAATGTTAGACATTAGCTATAGTTAATATCTTTCAGCTTATCTGTGTCTGTCAGTGCAGTGCCTCAGAGCAATCATTCTGAATTTTTTTAAATTCTTTTGAATGGTTAAAGATTTTGCTAGAGTCCAAAGATATATATCAGCCTTCAAAGACCAACACCTGTGTTACGTGCTGGAGAACGGCTAGTACGTATGTTTTGTTTTCTCTTTTCCCCTCTCCTCTGTCCTGACTGCAGGCAGCAACTACACCGATTGCGCCACACCTGTGTGGCTAGACAGGGCCGCTCATTGGCTCTGGGGAACTTTCTCCTGATGAGCCACGCCCGCGAAGAATACAAAAGGCTGGGAGAGCAGACGGGAAAAGAGGAAGAGAGAGGAGACCTAAACGTGCTGTACCATATCATTATGGCGGGTGCCAGTAAAACGACAGATCACTCTGTGTCTTCCTGTTAGCGTGGTGTATTTTACCGCTAGCCGTGGCTAAGCTTTGCTGCACTGCCCCACTTTGGTGCTGCCACTCATGTAACGTTTTGGTCATTCTGTTTTCTTAGACTAGGATGCTAGGTTTTGTGTTTGTTGTTTTGCTAGAGAGAGTTCCTAGTGTAGGCTGGTTTTATTGTATTATTTTTACTTATTTTGGCAGAGCCAGTACGTCCCATCCTCCCCCACTGAATATTATTTTGTTTTGTTTTGTATTTCAGAATTTATAAGTGTTAATCATCCATCAATCCTGTGGCTCAAGGACTGTTTCGTTTATCTTGTTACCAGCACTTTTCCTAAACCTTCGGAAAGAGGACGTAGGACACCGGTCATAGCTAACACAGTAAGACACATACTTGCATACGCACACACATAAGACACCCTTTTATCCCCTGCAGCCATTCGTAACAGGGTCAAGGGTACAAACTTTGATGGAGCTATTGTTCGCCTGTTGTGTTCCAGCAAGGCAGAAAAGCCAAACTGTGGCTGCATTAAGGTCTTCTGTCAAAGCTGTCTTTCCCTCCAAGGACATGACCAGACTCTGTGCCTGCAGGCCTCAACTTAGAGTTCATATATATTATTCATGTACAGGAAAAAAATAGAAGGAGGTGAGGACAGTGTAGATCTGGCAACCCCAGAAATCATAAACCCAGATATCCCATGCACTGAAGAAATTAAAGCAGCGGTGACTCAGACCTTTCACAAAAATATACCTCAAATTCTCCTCTCAGGCTAAAGGCCTTTGGTAGACTTGAGATTCCAAAAATACTATCCAGAATTGATTTGTCATAATCATAAGTTTTGATGCATATAGTGACATGTTCTTTGCAAGTTGTGACTTGTAGAAATAAAATAAGGGGGTGGATGATGAATCTGGGCCGTTGAGCAGTCAGTCCTTGGTTTAGAACAAAATACGTTAAGAGCTTCTGACCAGATTGCTAGAAAATGTGCAGTAGACTTTTGTTTAAAAAACAAAAATCCTGTATTGAGTCCTAGTGTCACTGTAAGGCTTAAATTTCAAGTGGTACACATGGAATACCATCATTGTGTGATTGCCATGGCATTTACTCAGCTCATTCATGGATCTGGATTTTTCCAAACAGCAAGGTAAACAACAATCTGGCAATTATTTACTAAAATGTTATTCTTATTGTAAAGAAATTGGTGCTCAAACATTGCCATATAGTCAGTAAGAATATGGTTAATAAAAATAATACTACAAATGTCAATATGTTTGTAATGATTCAGTGTTTGTTGAAAGCAAAACCTGATCTAATATTCTCAAATATAATGCAGTTGTTAAATGTTGTTTTAAGATGATTGTAGTATAATTTTAAACTCACAATTAGAGCTAGCTAGTGCATATTTTCACATTCAGTTAAACTGAGTCATGACTACGACAATATTTTCAAATTTCACCCAGGTATGTAGCCCTGTAGCCCATCCTTTGGTGGTGAGAACAACTGCCTTCTGCTCATTTATTCACGGCAGTAGATCATCCATGGGGGACTGCAGCCTATGCATCATGTAATCAGGTTAGTGGATAATTTCTGGACAACCACAGCTTGTGCATGTTACACAGCAGGCATGGACTGACTGACTGCACACATGATGGAACATTATAGCAAATCTCAAGTCCTGTAGAAGACGCATTCAGATGATGTTACTAAAAATGGTTAAGCATTGATTGTTTGTGTTTGCACATAAACAGTTTGGTCTGATCCACCATTCTAGACAGAATCATTGTTGCTTATGGGGAAACCATAATGCTCCCAAATGGTAGATCTGCATGACAATTTTTTTATCTCTGCTTCTCTGTATGAGCTACAGACCAATGGCCTACATTGACTATTCTATCTAACAGACAAAAGCTGTTTTCCAGATGCAACCTGTCTCTTCAGAATTAAGTTGTGCATATCTTGAGACATAAATCCAATGAGAGTGTAATTGGATTATTCAACAGGACTAGTTTGCTTTACAGTCATGATTCTAAGAATTCAGTATTCTTAGAATCAGCAATCAAGATTGAGTATTTGCTTCAAACTCTTTTGTCTACACCAAAATGCACAGGTGTTTCATTAGACTCTGACATGGGGCAGCGTGTCTGGTGGTATTGGGGTTACAGCTCTGCTGTTTGTGGACGATTTAACAATGGCTTGATTGCTCAATCCAGGTCAGTTAGTAACAGCTGCTCCAAGTAGAGAGTTCAGGTATTTTGAGTTCAGAGACCAAAGAAGGGATCTCAATTATCAATTAATCAAGTAATTCCAAATAAATTAATGCAACCTGTAGATTTACTTGTGAAGTTGAAGTATATTTGGGCAATGTTTTTTCTAGAGTTCAACTTTGTGTGAACTTTGACATGCAAATTCAAATCACTGAAAATTGGAAACCACCTTGACAGTGCTGACCTTTAACGGAATGGAGAATCAGTGAGTATTAAAAGGAGAAAGCTATCAACTGTGTCATACCATCCAATTTTCTAGAAACCTTTGGTATAAACCACTCTACAAAAGAGCTGTGACGTGGTTTACCGTCAGCAGTGACACGTGAGTGGATGGTACAAGTAAGACTCAGTAAATCTTATTCACTGCTCTCTTTTGACCACATATTCTATTGTTGGGTTAGTGACCAAGCTAGCTTGATAACTGGTATTCATGTTATCAATATTTTGGTTATACAATGATTACTGATCTATTAAGCGTATTTTCACATCCTGAAGGATAAAGAAGGGAGGGGTGCTGTCTTTCTGCTCTTCTTGTTTGTTGATTTGTATTAGAGCTAGGGCTCCTAAGCTAAGTTTTGTTATATTGACTATTTATTTGGGGCAACTCACAAGTCCCCTTTTCTCCCATCCTAGTGAAATGACCTGTGATAATTATTGTGATAATTGTGAACAATTATCCAACATCTCCTGTGCTAATAGACTCGATTATTTGTGTTACCACTCCCAAAATACTTCTAGACCACCTGGGGACGTAACAGGTATTAAAACTACATTAAACAACCTCAATATAAGTTAAAAATTCTGGAGTTGGCTTAAGGTGTTTTCCATTAAAGTATATATTAAATCAGTTAATCAAATGATGACAGACTGTCACACATTGAACCCACTGAGGGTCTGGCGCCCTAGGGAAGTAGGCCACTTTGCAAATATCACCAACCAGGCAAACAGATACCCAGGAGGTCTTTGGATTTGAATTGGCACTAGTCATATGTGAAAGCAGTCTGGTCTTATTCTGTTCACCTCTGAGCTGTAAGTAGTTGGCAAAGTCTTGCTGAAGGGAACTTTTACTGCGCTTGTTAAGTGCCATTTTGGATTTACATCCCTGTGCATGGAACAACCCTTACTGGCTTCTAGTATTGATTGTTTGTTGTGAAGGACAACACATCAGTCACTGTGATGACACCATACATCATTACACCTCTTTCATGCGACCATAGTGGCTCTAATCAATTGGCAGGGATAAGAGTGCTATGGAAGATAGCGACGGATTTACAGCACCATTATGTCAAGAACACTGCAAAGCATCTGGAAAACCACACTGAGCCTCGTCATTTCTCACTAAACAGCTCACACTTTTCTTCACCAGCCACAGTCTTATTCATTCTTGTTTCCTCCAATTCTCACTTTTCTCAGCACCCTCACATTGTATTTCAGTGTCTGTCTGGCTTCTTACTGTTAACTTTGACCAACTCTTTTTTCTTTTTTTTCTTTCTCCATACCTCTATTTTCCAGAGTGCAGTTGTAAACTATGTTGATCAATAAGAATGAGCCATAAATCTAAATGGAAATGCAGCCATTGCCTTTTAGTCTGTAAATGGATGTATTTTCCCAGGTCTCTAAAAGCACAGCCAGGTGAATTATAGGATCCACCGGGCTGTGTTGCTCTGGGAGAGCTGCCTTGCATACTGAGCAGGCTGGTGCCACAGCTACTGGACATATGGCATTACTTGCACTGGTATTTGGACACTCACATAAAGTGAGAGACGAATATGACAGGAAGACAACATATGGTATTGCCAGTTGCCTAAATTAAAAACTTGCACCTAAAACTCATAATGCAATTGGAGATTGACAAACAACACACACATGTTGATTTTGATGAATGTTCAAATTGAAAGTGAATTGAAACCAGTGACTGCCTATTCAATTCAATTTTATTTATATAGCACCATATCATAACAAAGTTATCTCAGGGCACTCCATGGAGCAGGTTGAGACCAACTCCCACACATACAAAGACCCAACGTTCCCACCATGAGCAGCACCAGGAGACAATAACAAGGAAAACCTCCCTTTTAACAGGTAGAAACCTCGAGCAGAACCAGAACCAGACTCTAGGTGGGCGCTCATCTGCCTCGACCAGTTGGGTTGAAAAAAATCGGGGGCAGGAGGAAGGATAACATACCTATAAGACACAAACAAGACAGTAAGTCCCCTAGTGCAGTGATTCTCAACGAACATGCTGCAACCTGTCATGCCCCAGCATGAGCTTTTGTTGGACTTCTTGTGATTTTGGTTGTTTCCTGTTTTACTTTGCAGTCCTTGGTTTTTGGATTTTGGTGTGCAGTGTTCCTCAAGTGCTGTATCTCATGATTCCTGTTTTATTTTGATGCTTCCTGTGTCTGTCTCTGGTGTGTTGTCTTTGTCTCACTTTCCCGCTCGTGTCATTGATTTCACCTGCGTCTAGTTAAACACCTGTGTCTGCTTCCCTCGTTGTCTCCTCCTCATTGTATACCGGCTCCTTTGTCTGTTCATTTGTTTTTTGCTTCATGTTTTGTTTCCTGTTCTGGGTTTTTCTGTTGGATATCTTCATTGTGTTGGACTTGGCTGTTACATTTTTTTTTGACTGTAAGTTTTCATTGTTTTCTTATAAACGTTTAATTCACTGTTCACCATCACAGGTGTGTAGCTTCAGAAACACTAAGCTAATCAATTAATCACATAACTTGACTAATAGTATTAAATAAATGAACTTATTTACAACCTGCTGTAAGAATTTCTTTTCATTTTGATACATTTTCGTGAGTGAATGCACATTTTTGTCAAACTAGACTCAAGGTTGAGGTATTTTCTGGTTCTCTCAGAGTGCCATAATCAGTTATGTGAACTATAGATCACCAAAGTTATAAGGAAACTAGAAGCAACATCAGACACAACCCTGATAAAGGCAACTAGCTAAAACATTTGTTGAATAAACCTTGGTATGCAAGAGAAGAGCATTGTGACATCCCCTGAATCTCACACTAGTCTGCACCTTGCCATGTGCGCATTCTCAAAGTTAGACATTTTCAAATGAACAGCTTTCATTTGAAACATTTGTACAGGAAGTGTTGTCATCATACAGCCACCTGTCTAAATGGCCAGGAGTGATTAACAGGCCAGAATCACACTTCTTTTTTGAATTTTTTATTTATTTCATTGTGTGATTATTTTTTTGAAACTGATTTTGTTCTTTGTCAGTCTGGTGTGCTCTTAGCTCACTACCTCAGACAAGCTGATTAGATACTACCTGCAAAAGAGTGTGTGGTCAAAATGAAAGACAAAGACAAGATAGCTTCATAGATCATACCAGGGCTAAAACACTGAGAAATGTCGGATTGACTTGTGAGAAAATGAAATGGAATGTTGTATTGATGTATGGGTGAGTCAAACAACTCAAACCATGATCTTTTCCTAAACCTAACAAAACTGTGACCGTTTCACAATGTTAAGTGTATATGTGGTTTTGAAAGTCACTGACAAACCTATTCTGTTGTTTAGGTAGGACAACTTTGTTGCAATGAACATTTACACACACACACAGCAATGAGAGGATGATGGTGGACAAGCAAAGGAGAAAGAAGAAAAGGCTTGAATCTTTAATGGAGGTTAATAAAAGTCTATCTTTTACTCTATTACAGCTGATGGTGTGTGACTCTGCTGTTCATTCATCATCCTCATCTGTGTGGTTAGAAGCAGCTGTCTGTCTGCAACACTGTACATGCTTTGACAACACAGTGACAGTTTGAGACACCACCACTCAGAGTGAAGCAGCAACACTGTTAGAGGTTGAGGCCAGTGCACTGAGCAGAAGGTGACAATTTGATTACATCAGCCAAACGCTTAAAAGTCATTAGTACGCAATGAATATCAGATTGTGGCACACCTCCAACATCACAACAGGAAGGAGGAGGCAGTACAGGAGAGGAGAGTCTGTGGGAGAATGATCTGTGCAGTATGTTATGAGCAAGTATATGAGCAGTATTCAGCCATTATTAATGATCCCTTATACATTTCTATAAAAAAAAACTTGCTTTTTGATTGCCTGGGAGGTGGTAAAATGTACTATATGCAATGCAAAAGGATGCTGATCAGCAAGTGTCCAAAATCTCAATTTACTGAGACTCTGTTATAAAATGAGTAGTGAAAGAGTGATACTGTGGCTGTGTCTGAAATCACTCCCTCGTTCAAACACTAAAGGGCAACACGTAGCAGTGACGAATGACATGTCAAAAAACCTGCACCTGTTTTATATGTAAACCTTTATAACAGCCGCAGCTTATTGACGCTTACAGTATTGTCTTGGTGCCACTGTCCTATTTCCTAGCATCAATGCTCCGGAAAAGTAGCAATTTTACTACATTTGGATTGGCACTCCCCAGCTGCCATACTTTGATTGATGTCTTCTGTCTGATGCCCATAGAACACACTGCAATATTTAATACAAATAACCAGACCTGCCAACTTTAAAGAGTCTTGGTTTGCCACCTAATGCTGAAACAGTTTCAGCTCATGTAGATGCACATCTGTACATCCATATTGCTTGACAGTTTGGCAATCAGTGAACATCTCTTTAAATAATGTTCAAGCATGGCCAGCTACAGATAAAGTGAAATTGTGCCCAACAATGAAGCTTGTGAACGGAGTATCTGCCCTGATTGGCTGCAAATCCTGTTCTGTGTTTGTGTTCTCGATTTTGTGGCGGTTTATTTATACTATTATTTTCACCCTTAAGTGTCATATTCCTATTGTCAGAAAATATAACTTAACAAATCTCTCCCTCATAACATCTTACACCAACATGACCACTTGCTGTTATTGTCATTTTGGGGATATTCCTGAAAATGTACCTAGTACTTTCATTTTTTTTGTAATTCTACCCCTTTGCACTTGCCAATGCATAAACATTGCTCTGAAAATGAACATTATTTGATGTTCAATTATTAAATGCTGATCCGTGATGACAGACTGTGCAGAATACACCCGTTTTTTTGTTTGTTTGTTTGTTTCAGCCATGATCTGCTCCGCTCATTATGATTATGGGTTTGGCTGCAATAATTAATATTATGAATCATTTGAAAAGTCACGTTTAACCATCTGGGCCTGTACAGGTTGGCAGGTCTGAATAATGCATCAAATAACGCAATGCTATCCAATGCAGCTGATGTGTGTTGCAGTTATATTCCATTTACTTTGCTATTGATATTCATGGTCCCAAGACAGTCAGTATTAAAGATTTTGGTGCCCCTGTCCTTAGTTTCAGTGCCAAAATGGAGGTCAAATATTCAACTTTGTGTCTCAGATGTCTAGTAGCTGGTTTGCAGATTTGTTGTAGATATGCACTCCAGAAATAACCATACTGATTTGTAGCCTTTCCTCTTGGGCCATCATTACATGAAATTCCATTATGTATGTATGGGTCAGTCAGTTCAAAAATTCAGTCCCCACCAAGATACAAAGGACAAATAGTGCAGGCAAGATTGTTATACAATTTGAAAGATTCCAAAATATGAATGTATTGACCTTGAGACCTGTACTGAGATTCCCTTATAAGCAACACTGGATCATGTCAAGGCACCTTAAAAATGACTTTCTAGGTTTCCATAAAATTTACAATTGAAATTTATGGACTCCAAATAATAAATGGTATGATTTATTTGATACCACCACCATCTGGCCAAAATTACACAAATACACACAATTTGAACATTTAATAAGCAGATAAACATTACATTTACTAAGCAAATCATGGTCCCATACTTTATAGTATATGTATAGTGGACTGCAGTGAAAACAGATCATTATTAGTATTGCTATTAAACTATTAACATTTTGTATTAATGATGGCATCAATACAATTACCACATCAATTACTTTATTTTGATTTATTACTTGATATCGCTATGTAGATCTGTACTACTATATGTTCTCCTTCCTCCTGCTCTTCTTTACATTTCATTGTAATGGTAAGGCTCTAAGAACATCAAAGCACCAGATTCATTTGTTTCATCCAACTTAAATGTGTTTTCTGAAAGAATGCAGCCTCTCGGGGCCAGCAGGGCTTTAGATTATTTATTGTATTTTTGGTATAAAATGGTTCGATTTTGTATTAAATAAAAGTCCAAAACATAATACTAGCTTTAACACAAAATATCAGTTTTGGCCTTGAAAACCAATATCTGATCTGAATCTTTCTCTAAATATATATTCTTTTCTGTTCCCGGCTTTCCTCTCTTTTCCTCTTTCCTGCTGTCTGCTCAGCACACGGAAGGGAGGCTCAAGGCAAAGATTTGAGATGCCATATTTCTTCCTGTGACAATGACTTCTCAGGAACAACTAATCACCACAAAGTGTCCTCAAAACTGCATTGACTTGACAACCTTGCAAGTGAATGAGAAACTTACTGAGCCCCATAAAGTCTAATTTTAGCATTTAATAAACAATTTATGAGGTTTCCATTGATTTGTTAAGTTGTCTCGCCCAAAAAGTAATCAGCATACACAGCATATTGGCATGCTGTGTGATCAGTCTCACTTAAAAGAGAAATTATGAAATAACACTAGCAAACAAATTGGAATATAAGTAAGGCCTTTATACATTAGCCTCCAGTTTTTGGCTGAGTTTTTAGAACTCCCACAAAGTAGATGTGGTCCTTTAAGGCAGACTGAGGCAGGTTATACATGGCAGCTTTTACAGTCTGCCACTTCTGAAGCTGCTCATCCTACACCACACCAGATTGATTCCTCTGGCTGGTGGAGAATCTCCATCCTTTCTGAGGTGGATGACACTAACTGAACAATATCACATTTTTGATAAAGTCTGATACTGTATCAGCAAGCCAATGTACCAGTGTGACTCTTAGGTGCTGAATCACTGGTGCTGAGGTGAGCTAAGTGGAGTCCATTTCTTTTCAGGAGCTGTTCCCCTAATCCCTACTGACGGAGGTCATTGCCACACTGGTTCCAACCTACCGTTGCCACAGAAAGCCCTGTCTCCAAGCCTAATAGGGTGCAGATGGAGCTACACCACCCACACAATAACTGGCAGATAGCTGTGTCGTGAAAACAACAGAGGCAATGAGAGAAAATGAGGAAGAAAATTGAGAGGAAACGGAAGGAGATACAAAATGAAATAGGAACAGGAGGTAATGGGAGAATCAGGAATGCGGGTGGCATATGCAGAAATAGAGGTGAAGCAAAGGAGAAATAGGAAGTAGCGAGAGAATAGAATGAAGAGGATAAATAGAGGGAAATGAAAAAAAGAGGGAGAGTGGCCGACAATGAAAGTGGTAATTGGTGGATCCAGACAGGCAGGATCTGAGGAGCGGCTTACAGGCTTGTCAGAAGGGCTCCTTAGGGTGCTGGAGGCCCCTCGGAGGAAAGCTCACATTCTGTTGCGGCTTCCCGGATGGCAGGGCCTCAACCTACCAAAAAAAGGCTCTCAATTGGGAACGGTGTCAGGGAAAAAAACAGAAAGCCAACAATCGCAGGGGTTTCTATGTGGGGCCTGAGGGAGACAGAAAGAAACAGTTTACTGCAATTACAGTCACTGCCTTTGGTATTTAAATACCCTGCTGTTCTCTATCTCTGACCCCACCCTCTCTGTCTTTTACACACACACACATACACACACACACACACACACACACACACACACACACACACACACACACACACACTTCAAATTCATCGCTCCACATTCTCTCCCTGCCTCTGCCCCCTCCAAAGGGTGTCCAATTTACATTGTTGCATGCAGTGTTAAACATTTCAGAGTACATGCACAAGCAGATATGCTTGTGAGGTGGAAAAGGCTGAGTTTTCACACATTGCATGTTTTTGAGGCTTTTCCCAGCCAAGCCATGAAATGGGATATTGTGCTGTGCCAAACTCTCTCTGTGTGTGAGTGTGTTACAGAGTCTGCATCTTGATGCGGGCACATAGTCTTGTATTTTCACATGCAAATCTGCAAATGTGTCTTGGCAGGTCCATGAGAAAATGTATAAATTACATTCTTATCCTGAATTCAGCATTCATAACCATTGTCATAAGATGTTAATATCATAAGTCTGTCGCGTGTTTCTCTGTGTGCTCAGTAATGACTATGACCTGTATGAAAATGCAGAAGCATGCTGTAGTAACCCCCACTCACTCATGTGATCTGTTTTCATGTAATTAGCTGGAAATTGGATGTTAATCTAATAACCTCATTATAGCTGAAGTCAATACAACCCATTATTAAAGGCTACTTGGACAACAAAGCCAAAATACAATATACAGTGTCGCTAAAAGCAGAATATGACATTTTAATGTCAAGGATACTTGGATTGTGTATTAATGTTTCATTTGGAGATATGCCTAAATATACCTAAAGTTATGTGTCAAAATGTTATCTACCCCCTGAAGACCTTTTACTTTAAGTGACTTTTTCATATTGTTATGCTCCATGGAAAAGATGTTTTATTGGAGGAAATTGGATTGTTACTCCTCAGGAGAAATAAAGAACATGGTAAAAAGAGCATTAAAAAGTGTCTTTCTATTCTCTTTCAACGATAAGAGGAGTCTATGAATACATCCCTGTGTAATGAACTTGATCTGCGTATTTGTTTGTTTAATTAATGATCCCAACCTAGCTCTGCTGTTTTTGTTCTTATCTCATGTTCCCTGCTAAAATTAAAATGTTATACAATTAAAAGCTTTAAAAAAGGATGTAACAGGTTTTCATGTTCTTCCCATTCTGCTGACATTGCAAAAATACAGCATAAGCTACAGTAAACCAAAAAAAATCTAATATTCCAGAACACAGCAGGATAATTGATAGTATTTTATTAAGACATTACATTAAAAACAAAAAAGAGCGAACTACGAGTTTCTCATGTTGCTTCATCAGATTCGCTCTGTGCTTGATTGGCATCAGGAGTGTCTTTAAATAATCAGGTGCTGATTAGCGGAGAATCCAACAGGTTCACATTACACATTCCCAACATTAGATATAAATCCTGGTGCACGCTGGAATATTGATTTTTCAGTTTCGTGCGGTTTGCTCTGCACCAGCTGGCACCCGGGAGAGAAGCGCTGCTGTAAAAGGGGCAATCTTCAGCTTTTGTAGACTATAAGATACCTTCACACATTATTATCACACAAGTATAAGTTGTCGATTAATTTAATATATTGATCCCAGTAAACATTTTACATTGTGCATAGACAGATGTACAATAATAATAATAATAATAACAATAATAATAACAATAATTTATAATATAGGCCCTGAAACCTGTCATTTACTTAGCTCCTTACTATGGGAGATGGGTTTCTACATGACCACACAGTTGATTATTTCTCAAAAGAGATTCTAAGCTCCTTTCACGGGTTTGGAGTCGACAATGGGTATATTATACAATATAATACAATATTTTCCATAAAGTTGTCAGACTTTTGTTAAAGAGTAACATCCTTGTTGTTTAACCACAAACAGAAAGTCTCTCTCAAAGAAAAGTCTCGCTCTGAAATCTCGTTGAGTTGTTGTATGAAGAGAAACAGATCTTACTTTTTGACAACATTATGGAAAGGATCTCTACAGAGACAGACCGTTTGTCTGAGCCTGTCAGTGGCAAAAACAAGCACTTTTAGTGAATGGACTTTTCACAGGATTACACTGCAGTCGTTGCAGCTTGTTGGCGGATGCCGGCACAGGCCATCAACTGGACCACTTCCAAAACTAATGGTAAACATTAGTTATTTAGACTCCAAAATATGTCAAAATAGGGCTCAGGTTAAAAAATGCTGAAGTTTTTCTTTAATGTTATAGAGACATTCTTTTTAATGCAGGTTTTCAGGGACTTTAAACAAACTAGTTCAAAAGGACAAGACGTATTTTGTTTGTTTTATTTCCCCATTCCCCCTTACCCTGGAGAGCACTTTTTGCATACTTTATCTATGATTGACGTCAATGTCTTTTTGTGGTAAAATAATCTGTTTTTTAATTTGCCCAGCCAGCCTAAAACATTTCAATGTTTTTTTGTTAGTTTTTTTCTTTTTCTAAATGTCCCTTTTCTGTAGTTGCTGCTTAGTGCCTTTGTACATTTGTGTGTGTACATCTTGGCAAGCATTATCCACCTCTTCAACCTCACTCCAAAACCAACGATTTCTTCTCTACACTTCTCCCAAATCCCCTGAGGTTTGTCTAATTATTTCTTTGGCTTTAGTGAAGGAAGGCTATCTGTGCTGGGGCTACAGCAAACGCAGACATTCACATGAAGCTGAAAGAAGTGGACAAAAAACCCACATCTGGACAGGCAGAATAGGATCAAGCTCACCGACTGTTTTCTCCCTTCAGCTTGATCCCTGCTATTCCCCAGCACTGAGCGCCGCTTTCTCCGGCCTTATCTTCTCAGCCGCTTGCACCTCGCCGACCAAATCTCAAATCCCAGCCATACCTAGAGGCAAGGCAGCCGGTGCTAACACGCTAAAGCTGCATGCCATTCAACAATGGTTTCCTAGCAACCTCATCTGCTACCTTCTGAATAAAAATCTGTTTCTGTGGCTGTCCGTAAGTGTGTGGCTGGGCTCAAATGTGTGCAGGAGTTTGTGTGTGTGTGCGTGTGTGTGTGATTATCTGTGTGCATGCACATATCCAAGTGTTTAACAGGTGTGGTAATGAAGTGGTTGAGTAATTTTTTTCCCTCTGATTAGATAGCTCTTTAGTGGGGTGATATGTGCAAATTTGACTGTCTAAGCCTAAAAGTTACCATCTGCTTTGAGCAACACTATGATATGCAGAAGAATAATTGAGTAGCACGATGTTGCTAAAGAATACTACACTGATTTAGCATTTCACTCGTATAACATTGTCAGACTCACGATGGACAGTTTAAGAAAAAAAGATTGAAATCAATGCAGCAGGACATCGTCTTTAGGCTTTTTAAATTCCACACATTCTTCCTTGTCAAAACCAGGTGCCTGCATTACCCTCAATACAACTCGACAGTCAACTGTTTGGTCAGGTATTTGGTTATGTTATGCTAGAAGCAGCTAATGTAGCCTTGAGCTTCTAGCCTGCAGCAGAGATGAGCAGCAGGCTACAGAAGTCTAAACTCACTTCTCTCTAACTCCACACCAACAGATTGGTTTCGTTTTCAAACTTGTAGTCTTCAGACCCGACAGACGCTGACTCAAGTGACATCACTCCATCAGTCCAGAGAGTCAAGAATGAACAGCCTGAGAAATATCAAGGAGGCCTTTCACATCCAGGACCAAAGAGCATGTTTGAACTAGTCGACTGGTCAGAAACCAGAACTTGTTTTTAAGCAAAAATGGCTAGAAAATGCCAAACATTTTCTCATGTGAGGATTTGCTGCTTTTCTTTGGGAGAAACAAAATGATTTGAAGACTGGGAGGCTGTGATTGGCATTTTTACAAATATTTTTGACAATTATAGACTAATAGACGAATAATCATTAATTGCATCTCTAAACCAATTAAAAGTCATTCATCACTGCATCCAGTTTAAACATTGCATTTGGCAAGCCTAATAACATGTTGCCCTGAGATAACTTTGTTATGATCAGAATCAGAATCAGAAATACTTTATTAATCCCTGAAGGGAAATTGCTTTTTGATACAGTTACAATGCTCGATAAAGTAATTGAAAAAAGAATAATAAACAGTAGAAAATAGAGGGTGTAGAGGTGTAGAGGGAGGGTCCGAATATGGTTGGACCAGGGGTAATGCTGCCTGGATCACATTTTTGTATTTCCGTGAGG
>JAVQJD010000420.1:0-22474 GCA_036023655.1 Nannoperca australis
GTGGCTCCAGCAGCTTCCAGGAACAACATCTGAGATCTCTGTCCAGAAGAGTGCAGTACTAGGAACAGCTAAGATACTGCGCAGGACCCTCAAGCTCCCAGGCCTCTGGTAGAGGACCCAAACTCAGAGGAATAGACCACCCGCAGGGGTGAGAGGGGAATTTTTTTAAATATATATATAAATCTTTATTTAGTTGTGTTTTTTTTTTGTTATGCCGATTCTTTTTATTGTTCCTTTTTTTTAAACTACAACACTATAATTTCCCTTTGGGAATTAATGATCTATCACAAAATAGCCTTCATCTCAAAATAGTATTATCTTCAACATTAAAAGTATATATGTTTTAAATAATCTCTGCCCTTTCAATTCACTTTTGCCATGAAGAGAGACAATGTAACTTTGAATTAAATCATTTTAAATGTTGAATTACAGAATTTCCAGTCTCTGACTTTTCTTCCAAAGTTAAAGAAACAACTTCCCTTTCACTTTCTAATTGGTGCCTCAAGGAGAAAAATGAATCAGACACCTTGAAAAGCTGCATCACCCAGCAGACATGGAAACAGGTGCTATCCCAGCAATGCACCTGGCCTGGATTTATACCAGCTTTGTGGCTTTGGAGGCTCCATGTGTGTCCTTGTGTGCATTCGGGATAGATTAAAGCATTTATCCCAACTCCTGAGACACCGAGCAAACATTCTTCTCTTTCAGAGATGACCATGACTTTATGACATGTCATTCTAATACAGGATTGTGCAAAACATGTTACATTACATTATTACTACATTGTCCATTCAGTTAAAATGTTTTCTTTGTTAATGTTGGGTAATGTGCATGGGCAGAAGCAGAAGGTACACCTATTAAGTACTTTCATTGCATGGTTTTTATTTTAAAAATCCATCATGAGTAGGAAGTAGTGAAAGAAATGCTGCTAGGTATCACTGCAGGTCATGTTTCCCCTACTCCTCAGTTTTAATTTGTAGACCAGCAGCATTGAGCACACTGTTTAGAAGCTGCTCTTTTGCTTGAGGTAAGTAGAGGAGGACAAACATGGCAGCCTCTCGTCAGTGGAAGGCAAAGAGGCCGATGCTGTCTCTGCTCTGTGGTTAAGTGTTAGGCTCAGTTGGCAACACCCCTCTCTCTCAGATCAGCCGGATGTGTTATTGATTTCTGTTTTCGCTTCACGCCAGCAATCCCCAGGAAAGTGGAAGTGTTGGAAAAGTCTTGTACACTGCGTAGTGTTTAGAGCGTGTGTCAGTTTGTATACAGTAGCTGTGTGTGTGTGTGTGTGTGTGTGTGTGTGTGTTAAACCTGAGGAGACCAACCAACAGATACACAATCTCTGGTGATATGGCACAAAAGTCTAATCATAACATTTTTCCTAGGGTCTGCCAGAAATATTTTCTGGTGAATTTGAAACAATTAGTAATGCACTTCTTTCTTTGTTGTTGTTTACAGAGTACAAGTGCTCGAAGCGAATCTGTGTGTTTCCTGGGAGCAAAACTACTGGGGTCTCTATGCAACAGCAGCATGGCAGCTTAATGAGCTCATTCTTCCCCGGGCCCACATGCAACTTATTAAATCACTTCCTACAAGTGACACATCTGCAAAAGTCCACTGTTCCCTGCATGCTTGTTTCAATCAGTGCTTTCACAATTGCAGAGGACAACAGAAAGTAACACTGCAGACTGACCCCTGTGCTTTCGACATTCCTGATGAATTCATCCCATTTCCATTTGAGTATCAGCCTTGCAAACCACCACAAAGGCTCTCATGAAGAACTCTCCACTCCAGACCTTTAGTGCACACATGTACAACATGTGTACAAGGTAAAAGCCTAGTGAATGTTTTCAATTAGGAATAACATTTTCCATCTGATGCAAATGAAAAGCCATTGTTTTCAGAGAATAAATAATCACCCAAGCATACTGCACATGTATTCTTAAGGTCATAATGCGGTTAATTCTGTCATATCTGGTTAGCACAAATTAGCCTTTAGAAACCACAAGTTCTCTGCATGGCTGTTTTAGCTTCAGACAGAATCATCAGGTTTTATGTTGCTATAAAGCAAAGGCTGCTCATATCTGTTTTTATGACATTTAGAGCTTTGTGATTTACAGTAACTAGAGCTGCGTTATGGCTATCCGAGGCACATTCGCTTCAGTTACCCAGCATGCTTTAAGAAGAGGTCCAACAGGGGTTTAAGATGTTTCAGTTTTTCTCATGCCATGGAAACAAGATGTCTTAATAAAATAAATCCTGTTGCAATAGATAGAGCTTTTATAGCCACGAGAATGAGGATGCTTGCCTTCAGAGCCACTGAACAGCCTATTCAGGCTTTGTGAGATTAAATATTTTGGCCGACGTAGTGGGAGTGTGTTTGAAGGTTTTACAGATTACTGTCCACAAGTAAATGTTCATGTCCTGTAAATACACCTTTCTGGTGACGTGATGTGTAACTCAGCTCAAGTTCAAATATGTATGCTTTTCAAAGTCAGCATTTCAGGCTGACTTGGTGTCTCAGGGGCTCAATTGGTACCAGGCTGATTCTCAGTGATTTCATTTTTATTTGTTTCTCCTGCCGTCTCTGATGCCCCTCTCTCCCCGCCCCTCCCCGGAGTAGAAACTCTGCCAGCTGCACACACAATCTGAGCTCCAGAGGGGCCTACGTGGTCCACACCACCCACAAATCAATCATTGATGAATCCATTCAGCAAATGAAATCTCACCACTAACCACTGATGATTTCAGATGCTATGAAAGTGTTGATGATCTCTCAGGAAGAAGAAGAAACACATAGAATATTTATGTGGCGGTCAGGGTCAATACTGCTACAACCTTCACTGATGTAAATAATCCTTTTTACAGCAGCTAAAAAGTAACACAATGTTGTGGCCATGACGAATGCGAGGCGTATGAGATGTGAAATCTCATGTGGGTCGCTCTGAACCAGCAGCAAACAATATTAGGAATGATAGCCATGTCCTATTGTAGATTAGCATTAGCCACGCTTCTCCTGCGCTTCTGCTGCCACGATTAGAGTGCAGTTGAAATGTTGTCGCCATGCCACTGTGACTGTGCCGCGCACACACTATACACTCGCCTGCTTGTTATGAATAACATGATACAGTGACTGTTTCTCTAGCGGGCTAATACCAGTGACAATGATTCTATTTTTGCGATGGAAAACGAATTTGATAACCCTTTCATTAGTATTCACGTAAGGAGCGGGGAGAAGGTTTTGAATCCTGAACAGCTGTGCGCACACTAAACATGCATTTACTGTAGGGGGTGGTTAAGTTCATTCAACCATCCATTTTTAGAGACAAAGGAGATCCGTTTGAAATCTGGTCCACGCTCAGTTGCAAAGCAAGTCTATCGAGAGTATCTATGGATTTAAAAGGCTTTGCACATAATAATGCTTTCCTGTCACAACTCACTGTTCTTTATGGTTACAGGATAAGATCAAAAGGTTTTTTGCAGACTCCACTCCAGGCACACGAGGCAAGAGTCGATGAAGGAGACTGGCCTTTGTTTCGAACCTCGCAACATCATAGGCAGTCGCTTGGGCCATATTGAGTTGTCTCCCACCAAGAGGAGCAGTTTTAAGCTCAATTAACTGATAAATGTTAGCCTGCAGGGAGGTGGCAGACAGAGAGATCAATGGAGCTGAATTGAGCTGAGCAGTGTGGGTTTGCGAGACTATCCCTCAACCGGATAAACCTGGTTACAAGCCCCTGGGATGGTTAACACTAACCCAGCTGAAGTGCCCTTGAGCAAGACTTCAAGCTCTAAGCATGTAAAACCATGATTATGGTTGCAGACTATCAGATCCCAAACTTGTTTACAGGCGAGGCAAGGCAAGTTTATTTATATAGCACCTTTCATCCACGGATGCAATTCAAAGTACAGAAAAGCTATACATACAAACAGAGGTCACACAGCACCACGTCCTCTGGCTAATTAGGACAGTGGTGCAGCGGGAGCGGGACAGACCTGTCAGAACCACATCACATGGAGATGACAGAAGATAGATGCCCAGGGCCTGTTCTCCAATGACCAAGCTGATGTTGTGTGTTTGTCCACTACGTATACATGTTTAAAAGGTACACATCACTAGGATACCCCGTATATCCTGTACATCCTATACAGGATATACGAGGAGAGGGCATATATCCTGTTTTTGTAGAGAGGGCGCAGGCTGTTCTCAAGCTATCAAATAAAGCAATGGTGCAAAGTCAAAAAATAAAGAATACAGGTTGTTATTTGTTATTCTTATATACCAGATATCCATGGTGTCATTATTTACCCTACAAGGTAAAGTGTCATGGGGGTGCAGGTGCCATGATTCAAAATCAAAATCACTATGAGGGGCTGCCATAGTTTAAAAAAAAGGTTTGAAACTACTGATGTACAGTATCTAGTACCATTTGTCACAAAGCAGTGCCTGATAACGTGCATAGATCTTGTCCGCCCACGGCTGCAGAACTGACCGTTAACTAAGGAAGGAGGACAAGGTTGCTGCTTTATCGACAACATTTGTCACCATGGATTCTTGTACGGAGAGGAACACAAAGGAAGTGAATTGAACAGAAACAACAGAGAGGCAAACTAAACTGTACAGTCGAATTAATTCTCTCTAATTTTGAATACGTGGGAAATGTTCCAGAAACCCTCACTTTAATGACTGTTGGCTGCTGTATAAGCAGAGGGAAATACATAAAGGTGAATGAAAGGCTTCTGTCATGCTCATTCAACAAAGTGTGGCCACTCTCACACCGTGAATGTTCCAATTACTAACTGTCGCAGGGGTGAAACTCATTCTAATGTTCCACAGATCTCTATCTATCGTTAATCATCCTTGAAACTCTTATGTTCACCTCTGAGCAACCACTGAGTAATTAGTTAAGTTATTTGAATAATTGCCCTGACTCAAACTGCAAGATTAAAGCGCCCACAAGGAAGCTGACCACTGATGAGATACAAGACAATGGTGCTAATAAACAACAACAATGGGTTTTTTCCCAGGTTCCCCCTAGAAAACAGACAAAAGAAAAAGTGTTGGAAAAACTTTGCTTTTGTCTGTAATGAACTTAAGCAAACAGACTGCCTTGCTCCCAGTTGGTTTTCCTTTGGGAGGGCTGATGGGGAGTGTGTGTTTCTATGGCAGACGGATGCTTAGGAGTTTCAGTGGAATAGCTATCTTTCATATAACTTGTTGTCATCTTACACTCACATCATTCTTTAAAAATATAGTTATGTAAAGCACTGAAAAAGCACTGAAAAACACTCTATTGGCAAGTGCCACTTTACTCACTATTTATTCACTGTGGTAAATATAATCAATAAAGAGCCATTTTCGCTTATGTATTTTTATAAGCATTTTAAGAGTTGTGTTTGATTTAATCACATTGGTTATTTCAAAATTGAACATTGCAAAAGATGCTTGAATATACTGGTTTTTGAATGACCGCATCTTTATTTTTCTGAGTCTCTTTAATAAGATTAGAGATTTAATAAGATCTAATTGTACCAATCTACAGTACCAGTCAAAAGTATAAGAAGAAAAATGATCTTGGAGATTGTAATAATTAGTGAGGTTTCACATTTATTTACAAATGTATTGAACACAAAGCCATTATATTATAATGTATAATATATTATATTAACCTATATCGTTTGAAAAGGCTTTTTTCCCCCAGTATTTATTCATTGTTTGAAACTGAAATGTAAAATATGCGACTGCTGAACGTTATGTCCAAACATTTCACAGCGGACAGCCTTAATACATAGTATGTTGTATTAAAACTTCTCCACAACTAAACAGATCCTCTTTATTATGTCCTGAACTTCCCGTTTCAACATAAAACGAGTTGTGCTGTTGAAACACCATCAACATGCTAATTTCTTAGGATTTAAATTGACCGTTAAACTCCAGCTAATGTGTTTGTTCATGTCCTTTTTCACTATATTGACTTTTTAAGTTGGTGTTGCTATTCTTCTGAGGACATTAAGTGTACATAGTCTTTTTTCACCTTATACCAGTCTGTATTATACTGCCAGAAAGCCTGCAACCAGCATTTTCCTGACACTTGCTTTGATATTGCACTCAGTTGATTGGGTAATTTTACAGTCAAATCAGAAATGCACCTATAGCCTTGGCGAGCCCTGGGGGTAATCCCAGGTGTTACAAGATTATTTGAATGCTAAGTCTTGAGGTATTTTAACAAAAAAGTGTCCACATGTTCATTTGGTAGCCAGAGGCAGCAAGTACAGCTTACAGGATGTATTGCAAGTCCTGAGCCTCCGGCATTCTGTGGATTTTCCACACACACACACACACCACACACACAAACACACAAGCTAAAAGCGGATATGAGCTCTTGCAGTCCACTGAGACACATACCTTGTGTTAAATTGAAGAAAATACTTTCTAGAAACCAGCCAGTAGCACCTCAATGCCATTATTAATTCATATTTGTGTTTTTAATTAACTTTTAGGGAACATAATGCCTGGTGCTTGCAAACACTTTGTAGCCGTCTTTTCAAGAGAAAAACTAATAATCTTAAAATCTAGTCATACTAAAATATTCACAACAAAATTCTCTTTTCAGTTCACCTCTTCACCTCAGTAGCAGCCAAGATGTTCAAACTACTGTTTGGGAAGTAATTGCAAAAACGAAGAAATTAATAAAAGATGGGATCCTGAAGATGTGTGATGTCCTCATGGGAACACCTCTGTATTGCTGTTGCTTCATATTTTGGGATTTAAATAACCAGGAATATTATACATACCTTAAAAAGCATTTTAAAAAAAGCAAACACGCATTAAAAAAGCTTACATCAAAGCAAGCAAGTCATCCTTTTACCTAACAAAAGTTCACAGTTGTTTCCCAGAAGACAATAACTGCATTGTTCTGATTTGCTGTTTCATTGAAGAGACATGTGCGTGCTTTACCCCTGACATGGCTGGCCTGCCTTTTATATAATTAGATCAAAAAACAAATGTTAAACCCTCACATCAAAGACTCGTTTTGAAAAATCCATCTCTCCAATTGTGGCTGATTAGGGATCCTCCAGAGGCTGTAGGGAGGCAAACGTGTGCTGGGATGTAAATGAGATAAGAGTAAAAGAGAGTGAGGAGGAGAATTAGAAACCAAGGTTCACTTCTCTCTTTTTGCATTCCTCTCTCATCCTCTCCCTCACTCGGTGCACCTCAATATGCCTCCCTCCTCCCTCTAAAGTCTCTTCCCACTCAGTCTCTCTCTGTCTCCTACTCTTCTCCGCAGACTTCTTTGGAATTTGCCTGAACAAATGAATGCTTCAGCACCAGCAGGACTTAATCACTGGATGAACACGTGGGCGGCTGCTTGGCCTAGACAACGTTGGCTGACCAGTGACCAAAAGGTTGCTGGTTCCATCTGCTGCACGGAAAGAAAAGGGTGGCTGGTGGAGACTGGTGGGTGGCCAATGCTGCATCATCGCTGAAGTGCTCTTGAACAAGGCACTGTAGCCAAACTGATCCAAGGGGGCTTCAGTGCAAATAACCCTGAATTACTATTTAATATAATGCATGAGTACTGGATGTGGGTGGATTAATTGACTGTTCGCTAAGCCCTACCTCGTCAGTTTCTGTTGACATGGCCATGAAGGCATGCGTTTGCAGTGATAATGGTGCAAGATTTACCACTCAAAATTCAATACAGTTGGTCCTTGATTTCAGACAGAGGTGGACAAAAAAAGCTGTCTCATTTCAAGCTGTCGTTCATTTTGTCAGATGAAATGACGCTATAAGACTTAACTAACCGTAGCTCCTTGTTTTAAAACCAGAATCTTGTTAAAGAGGTCTTAAATATGCTACATACAAAATATGTTGCTAAGGACTTGCTTAGTCCTAGTATTATAAGTATGATGGAATATGTTTTTTTGTTGCTGCTTAGCTTAAATCCTCGTTCATATTTACAAGAGAAAGGGCTTTTAGGATGAGGAGTAGCCAACGGTTTTGTATCGCATCTTGGGTAACGTTGGCTGTGGTTGGTGGAGTGTCAAACTTCCCCAAATCCAAAGAGCAGGACTCACTCAGACAGCATCCCCACAGTGGAGAACTACTGCATAGTTTCAAATTAAATCATCCTCACTCCATTGTACATTTTCACTCAGTGATTCAGAGCCATGGTTCAAAGTAGTAAGATGATGCACGTATATTTCACTGGTCTCTGCGTTATTTTAGACTATAGTATTTCCAGTTCTGTTCCAACATCAAAACCACCTCAGAGAGACACTGCTTCCTTTAAAAGCTGCAATCCATCACTGCAATGACAAAAAGCAACAATGTGAAATATGACTTATTCACTGGTGTTTGCTGCATAACTTTATTTTTGCACACTTTTAAGCACTGGGAATAAATAACTGTGGCGCTAAAAATAGTCCCTAACAGATGAGATGATATTAGTGTAATAGTGTAATAGAATGTATGTTCCCCACATTCATCTTCTGCTCACCATTTATAACAGTGGATTACAGGTCTCCTGCTCGCTGCGCAACTTGTCTTTGATGTCAGTGGGAGCAGAGTGGGAGAGAGTGATGCATGAGGGAACATAAATGAGAGAAAAAGTGTTGTTATGTGAAATTGACCAGTGTTTTCCTACTAGCGTGTTGGCAGTGAGCCTCAAACAAAGCTGTTCCAGACAAGGAACAATATTAATATCAGTGTTTTTGCAGCATAAATCATATTGTGGGGTAACAACAAGACGCAGCCCTTCCTTACTAATTAAGACACCACATTTTTGGTCTCTTTGTCCAAAAGAAATGTGGGTATGCATGCAGGAAATGAGGAATCGAACCAAAACTAAATAGGAAAACACAAACTATTCCCACTATCCTCATTCTAAAGGGGATTGTTCATTTTTAAAGCTGCTATAATTAATATGTTTATATCAACAACATTGAATCATTACCCACCCTCAGTTCTACTGAGCGACTTTATTTACGGTGAGCAACTTTACTAATATGGTCTTCTCTCACTCTCGTCAGTGTCATTTTCAGCTGCAGCTGCCTTCAGTGTTAGGTTCAAGGAATGTATTTCACAGCTACCAAGCAGCACACAAGCAAAGTTAACAACAAGCTGGGGAACACAGTCGAGCATTTAGCAGCTAAAGAGTCAGATATTCCCGGATATTCCCAGATATTCTCAGGAGTTGGTGGAAACCAAAGCAGAGCTAAATCCATGTATGTAAAGAATCTTAAAGTGCTTCACATCGTGCTTTCTGATCGACCAACCAGCTCTTTTTGATAAAACTGTAGATTTATTTTTCTTTACCAGACTGGGACCAATTGTACAGCACTACATTGATTGGTGAATCAGACTGCAGTCAAACATACACTGATTGTGTGGTAGGACAGTAGTTGTTGAGGCGATGTTTTAAAAAAAAAAGATTCAGAGCCACTGATGATAGAAATCAGATAATACAACCTGTGTTTGTCTGGTAGGTCAATCAGATTACTACAACTGTATAATTCAGTTTGATGTGTGGATAACAAGGGGGGAATGATTTGTAAAACCACTTGACTGGCTTGTTCTTTAGCCTTGGATTTCCATTGGAAGGGAATTGTTAAAGAGCTGCAATTATGTCACTAACCTGGCTTCACCTCACCTAAAATAAATTAATCAATCAAAAGCAGAAAAGAGGATTATTACCTAGCAATAAGGAGCCATTATGTTGGCTAAGTCTGGACATTTATCACAAGATGGAGCATTCAATACAGCTTCAAAAAGAACCTTCCATTATGAAAAATATGAATTGCTGCTTGATAGGCGCTTTTGCGCTTATGGGACATTTCCAGCAGGTCGATCATTTTCTTTGTGAATCATGTATGTATGCACATGCTAAAGTGGCATAATGAGTAAAAACTTGCATGAGAAACCAGAGACGATCGCTTTAGCTGCGATTGTTGATGCACCGCCACACTCGGCTGATTAGCTTCTGAAAGGATGTGAACAAATGTGTCAGTATTCAGGCTGCTGTCAGTTTTAAACTAATAGGAGACAGTGCAGTGTGAGAGCGGGTAGAATTCAGCACCTTCATCAGCTAGACAGAGACGTAAGCTGAACACTCATCTTTCAAGAAAAATGTCATACTTGTCTGTGAATGTCACTCTCCAATATGTTACTACTTTCCTGTGTTAAAGAATAAACTCCTCTCCTGCTTTTCTATTTAAAGTTCATTACTTCATCTCTCACTTAACATATAGTATGTGACTTTCATTACGGTGTTGTGGATCACTCACACTCATTACTCAAATGTAATGTTAGTGAGCTTTAAGCCAATTCTGCTGGTGCAAGCACTCATTGCCATTCACCTTGGTGAAGAGCAGCGGGTAAATCACCATCCAATAGAACTTTTAATCCTTTGGAAGAATGTCGTGTGTGTACACCTTGACATCCATCTTTAAAGGCCACTCTTTGTACTTTTTGTTCCTCTGATTCTTATTAAATGCACACAATTAGAGAGCCATTAAACGTAATGAAATAAAGTGCATAGAGACGCCATTAGTCTGAGAGCTGGCGTGATTGAGTTGCACGTAAATCACAGTGCAGATTAAGTAGCATAGTGAGCGTTTCTGCCATTAAAGTTAGGGATGTGCCGTCTTTGTTTTGTGGACGGCTATAAAACAATAGGGCACCTTGGCTGCACTGGGAGGCTCGCACCAAGAAACCACACATGATCACATTTTCAGCAATAGAGTTCTGGGGTGAATTTATAGACGATATTATTAGTAACAATTACTCATTATTTGAGGCAATGGCAGAATTATAGCTGTCGCTGACAAGTGTCTACATGGTTTCACACATTTATCGCAAGAAATGTAACAAAGACTGCAATTATTACCAATTTATATTTAATAGAACTAAACTACACATTTGATTTACATTTGCCCACCTACTTTATGAAAATCTTTATTTGAATTCACCTCTAATGCATGTAGCATGTACTATAATGACTACTGCATATATAATAGCTATGTATCAGGAATCATTTTATTGTTGCAATTTATGTCTGACTGACAAAGTTGGATGTCAGTTCAGTCACGAAACTTTCCCTTTCCAGCTCCACAAACATACATGAAAACTAACATATCTTTTAACAGCAACGATGCTACCAACTCAAGAAATACTAACCCACCGAGAGGCAGAGGAACACACTGTTCCAGGACAGGAGGGGAATCGACAAGATGGAGGGAGGAAAAAAAACAGGAGGGAAAGAGCAAGAACACAACTACATGAGAAGGATTACCTCAACATGGTTATACAGCAGGACCATTATCACCCTTGTTAGGCTTTTCTGACTTTTATAGTCATAGAATAAAGGTCCTCATCTTACCCAAATAGCTGTGGCAGCCCTTTTTGTATGAGACATAAGTCGACAATAGCAGTACTGGGAATTTGCCCTTTATATGAATGATATTAGAAGTAATCTTCCTAGTACTCAGATAACTGCTAAAGCCTGTTTTTGTACAGTATTTGCTGGATGAATGCATGCTTTTACCAATATGCTTTTTATATAGATTGTTAGGAGTATTTTTATAGGATTACTGGAAGCTCAAGGCAATAATCGACGAAGAGAAAACAAAAGAAAAAGAAAGCACCAGTGCAGTCCATGTTTCAAAAACATAGCATTGACATCCTAAAAGCTAGTACCAAAGGGTCCAAGCTGGATTTCTCAACTCCAAAATATAAAGATGCTTATGAGAAAACATTTGGAAGTAGCTGCTGTGCCTGTCTGTCTATCTGATAACAATGAAGCATTCCAATAAAAACCACAGAAAAGAATCCCAATTTTTTCCCCTTCGGCTGCAGCAGAGCTTCATTTGAGCAGCGAGTAGATAATACATCATAGTTAATGTGTTGCGGACTTGCCCTCTTGAACTTCACCTAGAGTATATCATAGTCTTATCATCACAGATGCCTCATTCACTGGCACCAGCTGTATGTCCTTCTCTGAAAAATGTATATTTCATCACCTGCAAAGATAAATCATGAAGCAAGTAATTGTCATCTCTACCCAGAATGCAATGCACAGCTTTGCAGTGAAAAGGCTGCATGCACTGACAGGCCCTTGCATGACTGTTCAGTGTTCAGTGAGTACGATCATATGGGCATGTTAACACCAACATAAACGGGAAGTGTTTACATGCTTTTGGAGATGAAAGCCCATCTTTGCCCAAGTAAGAGACAGCACAAAAAGTATCCGTCACTGCTAATCTTCTGCTTGTCCATGCACGGCAAAGCTTCACAAACACTTCATCTAACCAGTGAGTCAAATCCTTCGGCCTGTGGGTCTGTATAGGAGTGCGTGCATGCATGTGTGTCATGTGTGAAGCAGGCACACATGTATGATTCCTTTAAAACACTGCAAGGAGAGCCATGCATATGTCCTCGCCTCTCCAAGGTGGGGTCCTCGGTGAGGCCAAACAAGCACACAAGCAGCGCAGGATTACATGCATCCATTGAGGGTTAGCCCAAATAGGGTCATGGACAGGACATGGCAGCACCAAGGGGTGCCTCCTGAAGATAGCCAATATCTCACCCCCTCCACGGGGGTATTGGGCGCTGTGATACCCAGGGAGGGGAGACAGGCTGCTTTGAAGTCTATCGTCAACCAGAAACCACAGGGAGGTTGGACTGTTGGACTGACTAGAAAGAATACAGACATGGCAAACAGCCGTTTCCACAAAATAAAATTCCTTTATGGCTTTATCTGTTTGCCACATTTCATTTCTACACTACAAAACTTAATTTTCTCACATCCCTTCTGGCGTAACCTAATTTTTTGTTCTTCTGTCAGCTGCAAAGGAGCTTCAATAGAGTGACCATTAACTGAAGATTTCAGGAAAACTTAGGGAAGGCCAAACAGTCCTTGGCAGTGCCTCCACACTACAGTGTGCGTTATCTAATTAAATCAGAACTTGATATACAGCAGAGCAAGCAAAATATCCTTTTTCAGAGTTATGCACATGAGAAATGTCTCCATGAATATTCCAGTCCTGGTGTCATTCCTTCACTTGGCCTACCTCTCTCCAGAGCAACTTCTATTAGAACTCTCATATAGTTCTAAGGCCAAAATATCAGTGGTACAATTATGTCTCTCACTAATGAGGGAAAACTATTCGTTGGTAACCTCTAATTAAATGTGAAACGTTCCTTTTTTACAGCACGGGGTCAAATGAAACTGCACACGAGAACACGGTCAGGTAGGTGTGCTCAGCACTCAACATACAGGAAGTTTATGAAATAATTACATCATATCCAAGTGCAGTGCATGTTGGCTGTTTGGTTCTTCCAACGCATGTAAATGGTAAACAATGACTTGAGGAAATATGAGACACTGAAATGATCAAAGATTTTGGAAATGATGTGGCTCTTAGAATTTAGACCGTAAAATACTTATTTTTTTGTGTCTCGTGTCCGAGGAGGCATTTTTAAGCAAATGATTTTCAGAGATTGAAAAGACAAGCAATTGCTAATGTGCTAAAAGGATAAGTAATAAAAGAAATACTGTATGAGCAACATGTAAAAGGTGGAACATCTGTGCTTCTACTGATATCTTTAGATTATTATGTAGTTATCCTCACCTTGCAGGCTGAAAATGGTCTACTTAGGTAGGTAAATGCTAGCTCTATTTAGATTAGTGCTGTGCAAGATCATGTTTCCCATCCAGATCAAACTGGTTCCATGCATATGCCAACAGGCCATTGGTATACACATTGGAAAATGCTATTTCTATTAGATTTAGTCACACTCCTGTGGTTTGCCCCCCTGCTTTGTAGCAGTGTTTGCACTTTGTCCTAATAGAACAAAAAGAGCACTCCTTGTCTGAGCAATTTAAAAAAGCAATTTGTTCTCTTTCTCCCTCTGTTTGCTTTTACTGTGTTCTGGCCCAGTGCACTGGGAGCAAGCTATCCTTACATAAATTACTCCTAGTGCCTATGAAAATGTCAACAAGATGTGGCTAACACCCCTCCTTCCATGATGGTGTTTGAGAGAGGGAAAAAAAAATGTGTGAGAGCGACCATGCAGATGTCACAACCACGCAAGGTGCATGCATGAGTGTCTCCCCAGTGCGAGAGTGTGTGTGGGTGAATGTGTCAGGCGTCAGGTTGGGGGACAGCAGGGTGGCCGGCTAGCTGCTGACGAGGATAGATGGATGAATGTGAACATCTCTTTCACGCTCCTTTCACAGCGACTGGGCTGATTCATCTGTCTGAGATGCTGTTGTCATTTTGCTTGTCTGATGTGCACTCTGACTCCTACTGATGGATTATTCTGAGGCCCTCTCCTGTCTATGACTCTGTCTGCATGTGTCGCATGGTCATCTCTGAAAAGGCTGCTCCTGCTGTGTGTATGGGTGCATAAATGTGCTTTTGTCAACATGAGTGGACATCCAGCTTCTCCTGCAATTGTGTTCTTCATTGAGACAAGTGGCGTTTTTCAAAAACAAGTGCGGAAAAACAAGTGCAGAAATGCGGCCTCATGCTGCTCATGCCCACTACAAATGGTTCCACTCTGCAGGCGGGTACCTTCTAGCTCCTGTCACCTGCTGTTTTCTCCCGCAAACTGCCTCTTAAGCTCCCTTTTATCTGCCGCCATCATTTAAGCGGGCACTCATACACACATAAACCTTCTTTCACACTTTGTTTCACTTTTTTAAATCCTGTGCCATTGGAAGACAAAAGGCCAATGTGAAAAAAGAATGAAAAACAGCAACACGGTCTTTCTTTACCTGATCAGTCTTGAAATCTACCTGGCGTTTTTTGTATAGTCTGTCATGTTTGTTTTTTACCCTGTTACACCGATGTGGGATACAGCAGTTGAGCAGATAAGATGTGACAGTAGTGGAAAAGGAAGCCAATTAGAGTTGACCGTTCGCCAGGTTTGGAGTAAAGCAAGTATCGCTTTTCCCCTGTGAAACATCCCCCTTGACTCAGGCCCAAACATGGATTACATTCAGCTGATACCTACTCACACAATTGGCTGAAACAACAACAGAAAGAGTGATTGTCCTGGGATTTAACATCTTGTCACATACACAAATACTGTAATGTTCTGAGTAATACTGTAATGTAAGTAAGGAGTAAGGAAAAGGGGTTCTGTACCTGTGTGTGTGCATGACTGGCAGTAAGTATGGGGCTTTTATCACAAGGTGACAACACTACATGGCACCGTATGCTTTATAAAGGCAGGTCTAGTGTTAGAGCAGTGAGTTCAGCACCAAGAACAGCTCCTACAGTCCCATTAAGGAACCTTGGCTCTGACTCTTACCAAGCCTCATGTTTAGGAAAAGCTTCTGGGTAGAAAGTTCAACTTTAAGTCGAAAGACAGTTTCATTCAGGTTGATGAAATAGAAAACTTATTTGTATGGCTTTAGGATTGTTTTGGCCATTTTACATTAAAGAGCAACACATTGAAATATCAGCAAAAAAGAACAAAATGTTTCCAACATTGTAAATATTTTAATTAAAGTTAATTATTAAGTGTTAACAAGCTAACAATTAAAGTTTTTTTTAAAAGTCACCTTCTGTAGTAATGCAGAATCATGTTTCCTGGTGGAAACAACTCATATTCAGAATACAAAAGACAGGATACATCACATCACTCAGAACTCACTAACCAGACATCTTATATTTGATTACAAGCTATTATATGCATGGAAACATCACATACCGGTTTTAGGAGACCTGGATATGATAGCTGGATACAGTAGCATGTAAACACCATCATCCAGGTTTCTGGTCAGTTAAAATAATTGAAAATTGAAGTAATTTAGAGCATACATTTTTATTTCCTTTTGTTCTTTACCGGTGATTAGACAGAGTGGTGAATGCAGCAGAGCCAGTAGCCTAACTGTGTTCATTCTTCCTGCTGTGTTAACTGCCGGTACTTAAATACATAATTAAGTGGAAACATGAAAGAAACATGAATAGTGACGTCAACAACAAGGTCTCTTGTGTTCCATGTCATATCCCCAATATGATCCAAATCAGGATGAACGCTGGGATTATCGTGTGGATACAAACATACTTAATGATTGCAGACAATCCACTTTATCCATAAAAATGACATGGTTTAATAAAACCAAAGACACTTGACTAGAATGTTTTGTTATTTTTGATAATGTGTCACAGAATAGTGAAGGGTAATCCCTTTTAACTGCTGCAACTTGCTAACAGTTAAAACACAAAATCTCTCTTGCTTGTAGAATATAATACCATTTAATTATAACCTTGTAAGCCTTACAGTTGCTGATCACTTTCTTTGCCTAACCATATGACACAGACATGGATATGAGGGAGGATGTTCTCTACATCATCACCATCTTCCTGGCAGGTTTAATGCCTCATTTGATTGTGACGCATGCAGCATGCGACATCTCAATCAGTAGAATTGAAGGAGGAGAAGAAAACACATATCCTTCAACAAAGAGAATGTAATTCCCATGTATTAGTGAGAAATAGGCCGGATGTTTTGGCTTCCATATGATGGCAGAGGATTGAAAAGAGACATCAGCAGCAAAATATAGCAGCAGCAACGAAGACTGACACCACAAGCTCTTTTCTTAGACAAGAGTTGTAATTACAGTCTTATCTACTTTTTCTAAGCAATTAGTGAAATGGAGGGGAACACACACGCACACACACACACCCACACACACACAACATAATCACCAGAGGGTCAGAGAGGCTGTGTGTGAGTTGTTCTGTCTCTAGCTGATTGTGTGTGTGTCTTTGTGTGAGAATGATTTAACCTGTCTGACCACAGACATAGCAGGCAACTAAATAACAGAATGATGTCCTGCACAAGCTCTCTCAAATTACACTTCTAATTGAGCTGGTGGGGACAGGGGCCACTGATGACTGTCCCAAAGGGAGGAAAGGATACATAACCCCAGTGCACCCTCCTTCACCCTCACAGACAGACACACCACACTGGTAAAAAAAAAAATACATCTTACAATGGCCTCCAGTGTTTGTCCAGTGAGCAGAGGAAAGTAATATATGGGTACTTAATATTCTTACAAGTGCATTGCATCATTATTAGAACAAAGTGTACAAACATACAAATATAAGGCACTTACTTCCTAGAGTAATTAGAACTAGACAGCTGGCTGGATATTATAACTTCTGTATATTATTGTATGTATATTTTATTTAGCTGAACTGCGGAGAGAATCAAAGCCTGTGAGCGAGTCCAACAGTTGCTTAATTGCACATCTAGCAGTTGTGGAGAAACATTAGAATAAATTTGGAGTCGTGTTTCTGGCCACCTGGTGAATGCAAGTCCAATATTTACTCTCCTTTTAGCCTTTCTGTTTTAGTCTTTGGTCTCCACCAGCACCTGCACTCTTTAGCTCCACTGTGTTCACCAGCTTGTTGCTGGTAACTGTGTCTGTCTGCCGTTTGATGCTGAGCAGATACAATAGTGAAAACAGCTGCCTGCTGTGGCTGAAGACGACGCTACGAGAGTGTTGAGAGTGAACCAAAACAGTCTAGTTTATGTAAAGTGACCCCATTCGAATTCATTTCAAACACTGTTTTTATAAAAATGTCAATCATAACCACTTAACTTGTCAAGTTAAATGTCTTCTTCTGTTACTCCAAGTTAGAGTTACTTAAATGTAAATGTATAACTGTACATTGCTAGAACTTTGAATTGTTATTCTTACTCTGAGTTAATGTAACTCTTGGTAAATGAACCACTTAAAATGTCTGGTTTTTCAATTGGCTATGCTTTCTACTTGCATTAATTTCGACTGCACAGCATTATCCATCATGAGCTACTGTATGTGACTCATCTATGACACATATATATTTTTGTATTTTAAGTAAGACTGAACTTCTGATTTTGAGTTCAGAAAGTAAAAACTAGGCAATTGAAGTTGACGTGACGTGAAAATGACAAGCTGATCTAATTCCACCCATGCAATGACAAAGGAAGAGTTTATTTAGCTTGACCAATCATATCCTTTTCCCTGGTGGGCTTTGGATTTGAAATATCATTGAGTGTCACTCAACTGCGCTTCAAAAATTGGCAAAGTAGAAGTGAATAGTGGAATAATTGCTGAATGAAGACTTTAGATCTTGTAAAATAGAATCTCAGAGCAGCAGACTGAGTACGACGAGACTGTTCTGCTGGACTGACAGAATTACTGCTGTGGAAATGTACATTACAGTATGTTGAATTAGCAAGTGAGTCATTAGAGTCAGCCTTTATTGAATACTTGCTTTCAGTTGAGAATGCATAACACTTACATTATGCATTAGAACATTTTTTTTCTGTGCCAGAATAAAACATTGTGCAAGGTGACACATTCTCTTGCTTTCTGTGGACCCCCAAACATCTCTTCTCCATTTACAAAAAAATAAATTCCTTACATCCCTCTTTTTTCTATCCAAGCTATTCAGAGTCTGCTGGTACTTTCCCATGTCCCTGAGCACATCTCTTTGGTCAAGAGATTAAGTGTTCTTTTCATCACTCAAACGCATCATTTCCACTGACAAAGAGCGAAATTTCAGCCGAGCAGAGGAATGGCCTCCGCTTTATCCAGTTCTAAAGGAGGCAAAGCTAAGAAGCCTTATTCAGAAGATCAAGAGCTGTCAGATCAGATGAGAGGAAACATGCTAATTGGACAATGCCAGCTCGTAGCAAAGAAATATTTCTGAATGTTTCCTGTCTTGTAAACTAACATTTGAAAGGCCTGATAACAGAGTGTAAGGAAACGGTGTTCCAGTTATGTATAGTCTGCCAACAGCGTCGTTTTTACTTTATTTTTTTCCATTTTATCTTTCCTTCTTCCAAGCTACACATGCATTAGTTTGTGACATTCACATCTAACTGAGGGAGAACTAACCCAGGCAACCGCACGCACCGGGGACCAGCGGGGACTTTTAAGGTTCACTGAGCAGGTGCATAAATGAGCCTGAGCTCTTCATGTAAGTGTGTATATGTGTATGGGAAGGAGAGTCAACTGGGAAAAGGCGAGCGTCTGTCTGTCTCCTGGGTACTGATGTGTGTGCTAACCACTGCCGGCATTTCCCCTCACTTCCAATCGCGGCTCAGGTAATTGGATCCCCCCCGCTGAGCGAACGGCGTCCTTCTGCGACACAGAGGAGTGTGTGTTTACATCGCCACATGTCGGTCAGTCGGGTGGCCTTAACGCGAGTCGGAAAAGGTGTTTGGCTCGTCTCTCAGAATGCAGCAGACTGTGGAGATGATTACCTGCAATGATAGCGCCTCGGCTGTTGACTCCACACAACAGGGGAGGAAGCCACAGCTGAACCAAAGCGAGAGTCGCAGCCAACACTTGACACGCCATGGCTCGGCTTGCTTTAAATAAAAGTAGCAGCATCTAAGTGTGTATTTTCAAGGTACTTTATTGGATAAAGTTAAACATATTGCTAAACTATGCTAGTATATAAATATATACATCTGAAAATGCTTCATATAGAAAAGCAGAAAGCAGACACGTAGGCCTATAGGTGACTCCTGCGAAGGTTTTCATGAACTTACAGGAAAACTGCTATTATCTATCGTTCTTTTAAATACATGCTGCAAAAGAAGAATCCTTTGTGAGTCTCTTCTGGATCATCCTGCGCTTCATTACAGGTGATGAAATTTGCAATTACTTTACTATGATTTGTATCTCAAGTTAAATTGGCCATCTCTTGCTACAAGCTGAGAGCAAGTCAACTTATTGTTTATCTAACAAGCCCTGCTGTATCAATTACAACACTTTCTCACAATAATAGCTTCTAATCTCTCCAACAATGGGAAATAACTTACCAAAGTACACCTAAGGGTATCTCTTCTTCCAAATGGTGTGTAGCTACAAAGATCTATGGATTTATGCCTTTAGCTATTTTGTATCTAAGAAAGCTCAGATAGAAAATGAACAGATGCAAGAGACACCTATTTCTCATTGGCTGTTATCATGTTAACTCTCACTCTGTGTGATTCACGTGTACGATTGTTGAATGACATGGGTGAGAAATGCATCATGGGAGAGTCACAGGTCCCAACAGACTATGTGCAGCACATTCACATCACAAATCACTGATATATTTATATATATAGTGCATTTTAACATTCAGTATTAGAAATGTCCCTCAGTATTAATGCCATACAAATAGATACTATAGAGTCTATAGTGAATCACTTTGCGCCTTATGAAATGACACACCTTACTCATCACCTTGTAGGGAATGTTGTTTTTTTTCTTCCAACAGTAGCTGTGCATTAGTGATCTTTATTTTCACACAACAAAGGAATCACGTGTTTACTTGGTTCACCTGCAGCCGCTTGCAGCAGAAAAAGCTCCTCGCTGCATCTACACAACGGCCATTTTGTCTCGCACAGCAGCTTTCAACAACGAGGCTATTTATAGTGCATTTCTCAAAACATTAAAGGGCATCAAGAACAATTTTAACAGAAAGAAGTAAATAAAACTGTCCATCATGAGTCTGTGAATGTTATACGAGTGCAAAGCTAAATCCGTGGGGTATTACTTTAAGGATTGAGAGTTGAAGTGGCGCTCTGGGTTTTCGGTTTGTTCAACACTGGGGACAGAAAGCTACTTTGGCGCTGAACCCCCACCATTTTTCTAAATCCTGTAGTCCTTTCATTCTTGAGATTTTCTCAAGGTGACAGTAGGTCAAATTAAGTTGGATGTTTTAATTTAGGTGCAAACCTAAACCTGACTATCATTGGTTTTGAACAACCAATACATTTTGTATTTCTGCAAACAACTAGAAGCTCGTCTTGTCTTAACCTCCACTACCATTTAAAAGTCAGTGTAATTACTGTTTTTGGTCTACATTTTCTCCATCAATAACTAACTGATTTATATGCATAGCAGTACTCAACGTAACTATTTCATTAACCACTTATCGTTAATTGTGGGAGTTAATGGGGCAGGGTACGAGGCTTGTGTACGTGCACAAACTATAAATCACAAATAATATCATAAACTGCATGATGAACATAGTTTGGTTTTTATTTGTGGAATCTGTGCACATTATAATTAATGTGTGTTGTCTTCGAAAGCAGATGAAGAAAATCTGATTTGATATCACTGATTGGCCAGAAATGCATCTTACATAGAGCAGCAATTTTCTCCCCCATGTGATTTCAAATTGATTTACTCTTTAATTAAAACATTTACAATACTACAACACCCACTGTCCCATGAGTGGACTATCATTATCCACATTTTGACAAACACAAGAACAATGACCATATCGACAGCCGGCTTTGTATTCAGAAAACACTGAGCTCCGAGTAAAGGCGCACACTGTTTGCTAACATGTCTAACCATCAAAGTCAAGACTCCCCATCAAAAACAGCGGCGTGACAATAGTCCAGCCCCGCAGGTTTCTCACTTTTGTCCCTGCTTTTGATTGCGACACAATTCTAAAGAGCCACTTCTCCAAATGACTTGGATTTGAAAGGGACAGGGGAAACAAAGCGGGCAGACGAGACAAAAGCTGCAGCTAATCCAAAACTAATCATTCGTAATAGCAGACATTAAACAGGATCCATTGACAGCCCCTGAATACGAACCAAATATACCTCGTTTATCTGCACAAAGTCAATACAAGGAAAATGAAGGATTGCACAAAAGCCACATCTCAGTGCCTGTGAAACCCCCAACACATTTCCTGTATATAATTAATAGAAAGGCTCATTTATTGCTAAGAAAGGGGCTTAAAAAAAACAACATAATTAAAAATAAACACCCCGAACTGCCTTGGTCACACTGTCTCCGATCCTTTGCTCAAACTCTCACACACACCCAACCAATACCCACAGACTGAGGACTAATGCAAGTATACACACACACACACACACGCACAGGTCACCAGACGTGCATGTACACCCGCCCCGCGATGGTGCTGGCCCCCTGCAGAGGGGTATCAGCGCAGCAGCTGGCATAGCCCTGGGCTCTGGGACTGTGCTGCTCCAAGCGCTGTGTTTAAGACTCGCCGCCCAGGGTACCCTGCCGCCAGGAGCTGTCACTTACACCCACAAGGGAGGGGCTTGGCAACAGGAGGGAGATGATGTCACTTGTTTATACTCCGAATAGGGGAGCTCCATCTAAAGGCTGGAGGTGAACTTCTTGACAAATCTATCTTGAGGAGTCTGGTTTAATCCAAGTTTAATATTTACCAGTTGCATTCAACTTTACTAAAAAAGTGCGCAATATAAACTACATTACTTTACCTACATTTTTTGTCACTTTTCCCTCCCTTAAGACCCCAAAAGACAAATTTCTGCTGCAAAAGGAGCTGCTAAAACATGCAGTGACGGAGTCCGCGGGGGGGGGGGGGGGGGGGGGGGGGGGGGGGGGGGGGGGGGGGGGGGGGGGGGGGGGGGGGGGGGGGGGGGGGGGGGGGGGGGGGGGGGGGGGGGGGGGGGGGGGGGGTG